>ML824155.1:0-34194 GCA_009831015.1 Picea engelmannii | reverse complement strand
ATATATATATATATATATATATATATATATATATATATATATATATATATATATATATATATATATATATATATATATATATATATATATATATATATATTCCATCTAATATTTATGGGAAAAGGGGAAAACACCATAGAATTAAATACTTCAACCTAATGGTATTCAAGTCGACCAGAGGGAGCTAATTAGACATGCAAATAATGATATCGACCAACAAGAGAAATCAATCATCCCATGAAAAATTCAACTTCCCAAGGAGTGATAATTACAGTCCCTATAGATAAGAACGCCTTAACAATTGTTCTATATGCTCATTCATTGTACATTCAACTTACAAAAACAAATTTAGTAGAAATTGGTCTTTGACATCGACGGGATATGGACAATGGACATTAGATAGTGGTCATGTCTCTTCATATTCATTAAAAAAATAATTATAGGAAACAATTAAACAAATGGGAATCAATATCTCAACTCATAAATGAAATACACAAAAAATTGTTGCTCAACGTAATGAAATCAAACACAACCAGTCACCAGTGAAATCATAAGGTTTTCACATGAAACCCAAATGGGAAAAACTAGCTTCGAATGGGGCTCAATATTTTCATTATGGAAATATATTATTACAATGCATTCATGGATTGTTATGCCTCTTTCTCTCTTGGCCAAAAGACTCATTGAAAATGAGAGTGAGGGAAGAAATTGGGAGAACTGGGGGTAGGGGGAAAGAAAATAGAACCAACCCTTTGTTTCCCATACCTCATCCTTATCTCTTGTTCAATTATTAAATTACATTTAATTCTTCATTTTCCTCTCATGTTCTCATTTTTTCCTATTATACTTTTCAAAATTACATTGCTTTACAAGGTTTATTGACCTTCATCAATTGTCAATTTAATATTACAAGTACCAAGCCCTACATTGATTCTTCGGTCTAGATACATTTCGGATCAATAGTTGACTTACCATAGTATTGAAGGTATTTAGATGCTTTGTCATCGAGTCTCCATCTTTCATCCTCAAGTTGTAAAGTTTCTTCCGCAGGAATAGTTTTCTTACTAGGAAATTTCACTGATATATATCCCTTAACTTATCCCATAATGTCTTGGTTGTAGCTTCCCCTAAATTCAATAATATTGAATCTAAGAGACACAACCAGATTGTTCTATTTTCCTTCTAATCCGACTTTTCCTAGTCTTCTTTTGGCGTTCTTGAAGTTGCAGTACATGGATCCATAGTGATCCACTATTCTTTTTCCACCAACAGATATTCCATCTTGAGCTTCCACAACTCAAAACGTTTCCCATTAAATTTCTCGATCTCTATTTTTTAATTGCTCACCATTTATTTTCACCTAAAGGATCGATACCATAGTTCTCCCACTGTAACAAGGTTTATCATAGACCTGAGCCAAACCCTTAGCCACAAAGGTGTCCCCCTAAATCCAATAAAAACTATGATACCAAATATAATTTAACCTTGTAAAATAAATTATTGCAAATGAATTCTTGATAAAAATAGAAAAGATGCAATGGCACACGCACATTACATAGATATTTTTACCCTGAAACCCCAAACCAGGAAAACCAACAACTTGTTTAGAGACACACCTCTTATATTTTATTCATTGTATCATATTCATTCTTTACAATAAAATATATATAGGATCCCACGACATCCAAAACCATTGATCCATTGACTTGGATTAGTCAACAACCCTAATTCCTTGGCCATAATTAGATAACCATAAGCGAAAACCATGTGCCAAAAAACTACTAAAAACGAATGCAAAAAACGCCAACAAAAAATTTCTAGGGTGTTGTGCTCCCCCTACAACCCCCTCACGCGCATATCATAACACGAACACTAGGTCTAGTTGTGAAAATAATATAACACATACCCAACAACTATTGTGTCCCATTTCAACATTCCTCAAGGGTTATGCTTATTATTTCAAATGTTCACACTAAAAGGTTTATAATATTGTTATATGTATTATGTTCATCATAGTGGACTTATGTCAACTTGCTATGTTCATGAGCGATTATGTTGCAGTGAAAAAATCATCAATGGTTATGTCGCATTGTAGCATCCTTGAAAGGTTATCCTTGATTGTGACATTCTTTCATTGTAGCACCCCCACTACTCTAAACTCGCCCAATATAGCTCTGATACCAAATTGTAACATACCCAACCACTTAGCTAAGTTTCGTTACCACATTGTAACTTCCCCACTACCAACAAATCAAGAAAACATTTGCTCTGATACCACATAGTATCATTCCCAACCCCAAGTTGGGAAATTCCCCACGAAATTACCAACTCTAATACCAATAATTAAAACAAAAATTGTTCTGAATATGTAAAAAATTAAACAGACTACAAAAAATAATTGCATGCATAATAATACCGGAAAACTCATAAAAAAATGCGCAATTATACACACAGTAATTATATAAAAATACACAGAAGACACTTATATTTTTGCGTGCAAACCTAAATCGTTCCTCCCAAACATAGACTTTGTTGCTCATAAACTCTCAGCAACAACTCATCCCCGAGTTGGGGATAAAACTACACCAAGGAAAAGGAATCCTAAGCCAAGATAAGGTATTTCGATAGCCAAAATACCTAGACTACGATGGCAACAATAGAAAAAATCCTATAGCCTCTCATTCCCCACATGCATGTCCCACCCCAGCAATTGTGCCCGTTCTCTGCTCAATAGTCCTTTGGTTGCCCCACTTCCTTTCCAGGGATTCAGAAATAAGTCAGATAGGAAGTCTCACATCCCTATAGCCATATCTTGGCACCCTGGGAAAATTGATTCCCACAAATTACCTCACTTGGAGAGAAATGCTTACGATCTTGACAACCCACTTCTTCAACCGCTCACGGGCTTGACAACTCGCCTCTTCAAAAACACATGGACCCGACAACCCACCTCTTCAACTCAATTATATCAGGTTACTCCTAAAAAAAGCTCCAAATTATAGGTATGGAAGGTAGATGATAGAGTGAACATGAGAGAGTGATGACAAGAATGAAATGGAAAAACCCCCAATTACACTAAGTTCTCAACAATATATTTGCATGTCATTAACTTGACACTTGTCAAGTTAAGAAATACATGTGCTCCACTTGGTGATACGTTACTCACTCTTAGGAACTTAGGATAAAATCATATCCCATGACATTTGACTTTATAAAATATTATTATAATATTTACTTGGGCTTAAGCCCCCTTGCACATAAGGACTTAGCAAGTGTCAGATTGTGGTGGACCAGCTCTGATTCTTCGTAACTATGGATTTTCTCCCTAATTTTTTTATTGATTTATTCCATATTCACTCTATCGGAATTGGACATGTCCTAATGATCTTTAGGATAAGTGGGTATTTCATTTCTTACCAAAAATAAAAGGGGATGTAAATTCGGTTGTATCCTCTTCCATATCATAATTTTACATCTTTGAGGACATATGAATCCTTTGATTAAGTTCCGAAGATAATATGATTTGACAAAACAATGTTTCATAACTATTTGTTTGTCCCCAATATCAAAAGTCATTGTATTGACTTATCCCCTCTTCCTAGACTCTTAGCCTCCTTTCCCTTCCTAGTGGAGTTTTATCCCCCCATCTCTTTTTTTGGTTGGTCTGCAGTAGTGAAGTATTTTATTAATATCACTATGTGTGATTACATTTTACAATGTTAGTCTCACTAGCCTTTTATCATCTAGGCTCTCCATCCTAATCACACAGGAACTTAGCCTCAAAACATATATAAAAAGGCACTTTGGCCCAAAGTATATTGGCTCACCAACGTATATGTACATTACAACTAGAGTTGGACCTAGGGGAATTAAATTCCCATCCCCCTTACTTATGAATTGTCCTTAGTGCATTATATACATATGTACAATCAAAGATTTAAAATTTCTCAAAAAGGTGTAGGTACTCTACCCGCATTGCATCTTCGTGCTCCCAAGTTGCATCCTCAAGACCGTATAAGGTCCATTGGACCCTTACTATCCCTGCGACTCGATTCCAAAGCTTCTTCACCTTTCGATCCAATATGCACACTGGTTGTACTCGAAAGTCTCCCTCTTTCTCCACCTGAATCACATTCCAATCAAACATGATTATCATTAAGTACATAATTTTTAAGAAATATACATGGAATACATTATGAATGCACATGGATGCAGGTAGTGCAAGCATGTATGCAACAGGACCAATCCTCTCTAGGATTTCAAATGGCCCATAGTAAATGTGCTTCTAGCTTCGAAAAATTTCCCAACTTCAAGGAACTCCTCTTGGCCTTCACTTTCAAGAACACATGGTCACCCACTTTGTCCTCTTTGTGATTTATACCCTTATCTACATGAATTTTCTGCCTATCTTGGGAATCCTTTTTATTCTGCTTAATCTGTACCATATGTTTCTCCATTTCCCTGAGCAATTTTTCCCCAACCACTGATATTTCTTCTTGGTTGTCCCAACCCACTGGTGTACTATTTCACTTTCTGCCATAAAGTTCCTCAAATGGGCTCATATTTAAGGATGACTGATACCCATTATTATAATCAAACTCTACCAAGTGAAGATAGTCTTCCCATTTTTATGGTTTATCCATCACATACATCCTTAGCATATCTTCAATCACCTGATTGAACCTCTCTATTTTCTCATCTGACTTTGGATGATAGGTTGTGCTAAAGTTAATATTTGTCCCATATCCTTTGAATAATCCCTTCCAAAAGTTTGATGTAAAATTGGGATCTATGTCAGACACAATTTTCTTAGGCACCCCATTTAGCCTAGAAATTTCTCTCATATAAATATCAACAATGTTGATTTCCCTATGAGTTAACTTCACTAGAATAAAATGGGCATGTTTTGTAATCTTATCCACCACCACCATGATGGAATCATGATGCTTGATTTCTCTAGGCAGCTTAGTGATGAAATGCATTATTACCACTTTCCATTTCCCTCAGGAATGGGCAAAGGTTGTAGCAAACTAGTTGGGTGTCTATGCTCAACTTGACTTTTTGTCACTCCAATCATCTAGTTATATAATCAGCCACTTCCTTCTTCATACCTAGCCAATAATATTGTCTCTTCACAAATACAATTGTCTTCTGGTAACCTGGGTTCCTAGCATAAGTCAGATTATGCATCTCTCTTAATACCAAACTTTTCATCTCCTAAATATTTGGCACATAAACTATGCCCTTTTACAATAATATTCCATCCTCTCTCAGCTTATAATCTTCAATTTTTTGTTGCAAATTACCTTTTTGTAATAACTCTTTTATTTCCATATATTGTTGATATGATTTTGCAGCCTCAGAAATTTTGTCCTTCAAATTAGATTTTTACATGCTAATGGTTGTAGAATGCATCTCATACACTCTTCTACTAAGTGCATCAACCACCTTTTTCTATTTACCTTTGATATGATTAATATCAAAGTCATACTCACTTAGGAATTCCAACCACCTGATTTGTCTAGCATTCAAAGTTGGTTATTCAAACAAATATTTCAGACCACTATGGTCTGTCCTCAACTCAAACCTTTTTCCCATGAGATAATGCCTCCACATCTTTAAGGCATGTATTATAGTTGTCAATTCTAAGCCATGGGAATCATAGTTCCTTTCATACTCTTTTAATTTCCTGGATTCATGGCATATCACATGCCTATTTTGACTAAGGACTCCTCCAAGTCTTTCTTTGCATGCATCAGTGCACACTAAAATATATTCACTGGGATCAACAATCTTCAATATTGATGCACTTGTTAATACAATTTTCAAGTGTTGAAATCTTCTTTCACAATCAGAAGTCCAATCAAATCTCACCCCCTTCTTTTTCAAAGAGGTTATCGGGTGTGAAATATTTGAAAAGTCCTCAATAAATCTTCTATAATACCCTACAAGTCCCATGAATGATCTCACCTCTGAGACATTCTTTGGTACCGACCATCTCTCAATGGATTTTATCTTTTTTGGATCCACTGTTATCCATGCCTCTGAAATAATATGGCACAAATAATGTATCTACCTCTGGTAAAATGATCATTTTCTCAACTTTTCATAAAATTGATGCTCCCTTAATACTTGTAGCACCATCCTCAAGTGTTTCTCATGCTCTTTTTTAAACTTGGAGTAGATAAGTATGTAATCCAAAATGAAAATGACAAACTTATCTAAGTAATCTCTAAAAATACCATTCATTAAACACATGAAAACAATGGATGCATTTGACAACCCATATGGCACCATTGTGAACTCATAATGGCCATACCTCGTTCTGATTGTTGTTTTGATGATGTCCTTTTCTTTAATTCTCACACGGTGATAACTTGATCTGAGTTCAATCTTACAGAATACCTTAGCATCCCTTATTTGATCAAATATATCATATATCATTGGCAAAGGATACTTGTTCTTCACAGTCACTTTATCCATCTTCCTGAAGTCAATGCAAAGCCTCAAGGTTCCATATTTCTTCTTCACAAATAGCACTGGGGCACCCCAACGTGACACACTTGGGTGTATATACCCCTTCTTCAAAATTTCCTCAAGCTGCATTTGCAATTCCTTCAGTTCTTATGTACTCATCCTATAAGAAGTCTTGAACATTGGGGCTACTCCAGGTACCAAATGAATGGTGAAATATATATCTCTATTTGGTGGAAAACCTAGTATCTCTTTAAATACATCCTCAAACACTTTTATGACTGAATAATCTTCGATATTTGGCACTTTATCCTTAGTTTCCTCCTCCATATGAGCTGTAAATAATTGTCACCCTTTTCTTAAACTCTTCTTCAGCCACAAGGATGAAATTTATCTTATAGTTACTACTCTTGGAATACCTTGAACTATCCTCAAATTCCCTTCTTCATCCAAACAAGTAAATTCCTTATTATAACAATCCAAGACAACATGATGCTTTTCCAACCAATCCATACCAATTAGGAAATCATGTGATCCCAAATATATGGTGTCCAAATATTCCCTTGTGTTCATCCCATTCAAGTCCACTCAGGTACCTTTGAATAATGACATGCTCATCCTTGATTAAAACAACATATTTCAGCAAATCTAAAATCATTCTCTCATACTCATCTATGGTCATACTCCCAAACTTGAGTTCTAATAAATCCTTCATCTTCCTATCTTAATAACGCTTCGTTAAGTAACTATTTTGAAAATATATTTTGAACTCCCTCCAAGTGATCTTATTCTCATCAATGTGTTGCACTTGCACAAAATGGTCCCACCACATTGATGATTTTCCTTTTAGCTGATAAATTTCAATTCTCCCCTCTTCCCATGACGAGTAATTGTGTAACTAAAAATACTTCCTCACTCCCAACAACCAGGTCTCTAGATCCTATTATTTCTTATGTTCACCATCAAAGGTAGGAGGCTTGATCTTATTCATTTCTCCTTATAGCCAATCTACCCCATACCTCCTCTTATGTTTTCTAACAGGAGATGGACTTGAAATATTGTGTGCTCTCCTAACCGAATTCCTTGGTGAGTGATGATGATTCCTATCAGCACTTCTTGGTTCTCTTCTCTTATAATGAGAC
This sequence comes from Picea engelmannii, assembly GCA_009831015.1. NCBI lineage: Eukaryota > Viridiplantae > Streptophyta > Pinopsida > Pinales > Pinaceae > Picea > Picea engelmannii. The sequence goes on along the minus strand of ML824155.1, from coordinate 26,578 downwards.
TTATGACTCTTTGACTTGCTTGATTCAGTTTCTTTATCCATATTCTTCTCTATTTTGTCCAAGCTTTGCAACAACTTGATGTTGAATCCATATTGTTTCTGCTTGGATTTCATGAGCCTCTTATTATCAACTTCATAAATTTGGACATATTGTTTTCAGACTCTTTATGGTCTCCACCAATTTCAAGATCTCCTCCTTTCCTTATTTATTACCATTGGATTATGTCCCTTCATTACCCATGCTCACATACAACCCTCTTACTTCATCTTCATGGTTGAAGGTTCTCTAAGAATATTCCATTCCTCTAATCCATGTACTGATCATGTTTTGATCTATTTGTTGCTAACTCTATAAAATGTGTAGGAAACGAGATTTGTTAGAAAAATAATTCAACAAATCTATAAAATTGTGCACAATTATGCCTCTTTAAGTACACCATAATTCGTCTTTCTGAATGCTTGTGAATTGTACTACTCAATTCAAATTCCTAAGTGAATATGTGCATTCCTCTATGCAATATATTTCCAATGACCATATCATTTCTCAATTATGAGTTCTGAGAAACAAGTTATAGTTATTTGAATATTGTTATTTTCCCCTTTTTATACAATTCTCATCCTGGTGCAATTAATCTGAGACACCAACTTATGCCACTTATACAAGCCAATATGTTAGGAACTAGAGAATTTTTTGCATGATACATAGTTAATAAATATGAAATGGAATCCCTATCATCTTTCATATTGTTAATCCGATGTCCGAGTCAAAAACTACAACAATTTGGAAACAACTTTTTCCTTTTTCGCCTCTTTTTCCAAACTAGAATTTTTAGCCAAACAGACTATTGCCCAAACTGTGCACTTCTGTAAAATATTAAAAAAAAACAAAGTTGTAGGGTTTGATGAGTATACAAAACTTATAGTAAATAATTTTTTCCATTTTTTCCATATAGGTACCCTTTTCCTCCTCGGAAAATCCCAAAATTCCCAAAAAAGTAGCTTGGAATAGTGGATTTTGCTATATTTTGGAACCTCCACTTCAAAATTCTTAGAATCCGACCAATCACTTCACACAATATTTTTAGGTTTGATTTTTTGACATTGTGTATAAGTTTCAACATCAATTGGTCTCCTGCCATCGAGTTTGACCTTGGTCTTCAAAAACAAGTAATCTATATTTTATGTAAAATTAGAGCATACTTGGCCAGTGGTCCTCTCTAGAATATCTGTAGACCTCCTTACTATGGACAAAACCTAAAATTTTCATCCCAATACAACTTAATTTTTTCCATTTATGGCCAAAATATGATTTTGGCTCCAAAGTTTTTTTTTTTTTTTTTTTTTAAATTGTATGACAGTTTTTCCTATTTGGCATCCTTGTTGATGTGACTGATGGTGTGGCATCCTGGGTCCACATGTATCCCCAATTTGATTCCATATTATCCTCCTAGAGTTCCTGGGCCTACCCCATCAACCTTCTCTCTCTTCTTTCTTCTCTCCTTTATGTTGGCCTTATATATTAAAAAATATTAATATTATATGGCCCCACCTACCTAGTTGGCACACTTCTGACCTGGGATGAGACAAGGTTCCCACCTAGACTGTCAAAGTTTCATGTGGCACCTCATTATTGGTCACGAGGATGGGTGGGTCCCATCCTGTACCTTTTTCCTTGGTGCATGTGAACTTGCACATTACCCGAGATCCGACAGTCGATATTGAGCGAGATCAATGACTGAAAGGTCGTGTTGCATCTCAAACATGCCTAATGCTTAATGACCCCTTGTGTCACAAAATTGGTTTTCCTCATACTACATGGCATGATCTGGAGGGTGTCGCATGGTACAAGGGTTGTAAACCAAAACCACTTGCTTTCCATGCAACAATGGTTTTGGTATTCGCTATACCACTGTCTCATGCGGTCCACACGACACCTACCACTGTGCCACCCACTATCATTGTGTACCTACCACCGTGGAAGTCCACATCACTTCTACCATGCCACTTCCACATCACCTCCATGTTACCACCACATCATACTGATGTCACATATGGAAAATACCCGAAGTTTTTCATTTTTTTCCAATTTGTGAATTTCCCCAAAATTCCCCAAAATTCATAATTCAAAAATCCTTTCATGGCTGTTATGGAACTCTTATAGTAATATTTTTGCAACCAAATTTGAACTTTTTACCAACTGATTACCTATGTGTACGAATAATGGGAATTTCTAAGCACAGATTTCACTCAATTTCACTCATAAATTGGGAATTTTTACCCAAATTTCACCATGGCTTCACTGTAAACCCAAAATTCGTAATTCGGCCAATTCTAGGCCTTAAAGTACCCAAATTGAGATTTAAAATTGGGTATTTTTAATCCCTGGCTAATTTTTCTTCAATTACTTGTGAAATTTCCCCAATTTCACTATAGTAATTTCAACAATCATGTTGCAGACATCCCTTTCCAACATTTTGTCAAATAGTTTGCATGCAGACTCTACAAACTCAACTTCATCGCTCTGTCTATGGCCCATATAGGCTCAATGTTGAACATGTGGCTCTGATACCACATTGTAGCATCCTCGCTACTCTAAACTCGCCCAATACAATTATGATACCACATTGTAACATACACAACCACCTAGTTGAGTCTCGTTACCACATTGTAATGTCTCCGCTACCAGCAAATAAACAAAAAAACATCTCTCCACCTAGTAGTATTCCCATCCCCAAGATGGGAATTTCCCCACAAAATTACCAACTCTGATACCAATAATTAAAATAAAAATTGTTTTGAATATGCACAGAATTAAATAGACTACAAAAAATAATTGCATCCATAATAATATCAGAAAACTCATAACATAATTCACAATTATACCCATCGTAATTAAATAAAAATTCATAGAAGACACTTATATTTTGCTGCAAATTCACCAACTACGTGCATACCTCATACGTTCCTCCAAACCATATACTTTGTTGCTCATAAAATCATAGCAATAGGTCACCCCCGAGTTGGGTATAAAACTCCATGAGGGAATAGGAATCCTAAGAAAGGATAAGGTCTATCAATAGCCAAAATACTCAAACTATGATGCCAACAATAGAAAACAACCTATAGCCTCTCATTCCCCACATACCTCCCCCACCCCAAGAAGTGTGCCCCTTCTCTGCTCAGCAATCCTTTGGTTTCCCCACTTCCATTATGGGGCTTCAGCAATAGGCCGGACATGAAGTCTCAGAGCCCTGTAGTTGCAACTTGGCACCTTGGAAAAATTAATTCTGATAAATTATCTCACCTGGAGAGAAACTAATATGGTTCTGACAACCTGCTTCTTCAACAACTCACGATCCTGACAACCCACCTCTTCAATAAAACATGGGCTTGGAATCCCACCTCTTCAACTCAATTATATCAGGTTACTCCTCAAAACATATCCAAAGTAAAAGTATGGAAGGTAGATGACAGAGTGAACATGAGAGAGTGATGGAAAGAATGAAATAGAAAAACCCCTAATTACACTAAGTTCTCAACAATATATTTTCATTCCATTAACTTGACAATTTTCAAGTTAAGAACTACATGTGTTCCACTTGGTGATACGTTCCCCACTCTTAGGAAGTTAGGCTAAAATCATATCCCATGAAGTTTTACTTTAGGAAATATCATTATAATATTTCCTTGGGTTAAACCTCTTTTGCTTAGCCCCTCTTCCTAGACTCTCAACCCCCTTCCCCTTCCTAGTAGAATTTTATCCCCCCATCTCTTTTGTTTAGCTGGTCTGCAACAGTGATGTATTTTATTAATATCATCGTGTGTGATTACATTTTACAATGTTAGGCCAACTAGCCTTTTAGCATCTAGGCTCTCTGGCCTAATCACATAGGCACTTAGGCTCAAAATATATATATAAAGGCACCCTAGCCCAAAGTAGATTGGCTCACCAGCCTATATGTACATTAAATGTAAGGTACCAGATCTATTATAATAGCCGAAAACAGAAATATTTCATAGAATAATATCATAACAACACAATAGTTGAAACTACAACACCAAAATAATACCTTTATTGATAGGAAACAATGTTCACTTTCCTCTTCAAGGGGAAAACCTCCAGCAAAGAAGCAATTGTAACACCCTATTTTCACTAGTCTGTAAATATAACTATAACTAGCCAAGAGATTATGGCAGACTAAATATGTGTGAATGTTTGATTTGATGAACCTTTGTATAAAAAAGTTAATGTATGTATTTTTTGTTATTAATAGAAAATGGATGCTATGAGAGAGATGGTGGGGGGAACCAGAAATGGTTGAGATGATCCCCACCAAACCATTACCTTACTGGATTTAATGACTCAGAAAAGTCCTCTAACCCAGATATGAATTACTAGTCAGAGTTGTAGCTGGAAGAGTCCTCCTCAAGAGTTAATGAGGAGATGGGGTAGATTACCCATCTGTAAGACTTCTATACCTGACCATGAGATGGGGATTCAAACCCATGCAACCCTACTGAGAAAGGAAGGAAAGAGGTAATTTGTGGGACAGACATGAGAGAGAAAGAGATCTGTGAAAAGACCATAAGTCGAAGGCGTAATCTTGAGAAGAGAAAAGAGAATTTTTGAAGCTCTTTGGTTCGAGAAAGAACTCGGAAATAAGCATGTTTTGGACATAATAAGATGATAAACGAGGCTTACTAGTGACTGTGGAAGTACTTGGACAGACCTTCTTGCTTGGTAGAAAGAAAAATATTTGCTAAGTTCCTGGGGGAGGAGGAGAGTAACCTCCATCCCTGACTTTCATGGAGCTTGAAGAAGAAATATTATCTCTAACAAAATCATGGTCTATCTCAGGGGTGGCCAATGGTAAATCTAGCAGGAGTGGATGTGTCGATGGTTGGGTGAAAACATGCACCCCTTTCAGTAGTCGCTTCACAAACTCTAGTTTTCTAATAAGTATCTTCATACTCCATGTAATGAAATGAATGTGATGATTGAATATATATATATGTGTGTGTGTGTGTGTGTGTGTGTGTGTGTGTGTGTGTGACTGAGATTTGTGTTGAATGTTTAAGTTAAAAATATGCATTATATCTCTGCGAATTTGTTCCTTTAAATGAGTGTATGCTTGACTCAGATAAGAAGTTGAAGAGTTGTAAGGTGTAAGCCTGCAATAGTGTCAAGAAAATATTTAATGAGATGTTTAAGTCTCTTTGGCCTCTGAAATATACCCTCCCAGGAAACCTAAGTTCAAACCATGTGGAAGGAGGAAGCCTCCTTCAGATCTTTCACCCGCATGACTGAGGGATCATACCCAAGTCCTTAACCCATTTATGGCTAAAGGAATTAGTGCATAGCCCCCAATATTTCCAAAGGACTCATGCGACCAAATTCTGGGTACCCTGCGCTAGGACAAAAGAAGTTAAGCCTTCTGGTTTCAAAATTCTGGAGTGTTTCGACCCTACCATTTATAAATTGGCTGAAGGAAACCGATAGTTACGATTACCCACCAAGTTAAACAGTGCCTGGAATTTTCCTTATCCATGACATTTAGAATTTCCCACCATTAAACCTTGACCCACTCAGTTATCGTGAAGCAACGCAAACCATCGATATGAGAGTATTTGGGATCCCCTTGGTCATTGGATCCATGTCGAGGAAACTTCGAAAAATCCCCACTCCATAAGAATGGGGATGATATATCATCAAAATCCCTGAACGCCAAAGTCACGAAGTAATGAGAGTTGTGGATCTGGAAATCCAATGGAAATCACTCTCAATCATTAGATCAAACTTAGTGAAGAGATAGCTCTAATCACTTCAGCAAAGTCCCACTTTAGAATATTTGAGGTGGTATAAATGCCAAAAATTCCGAACGACGAAGCCATGAAGTGTTAAGAGCCATAGACCTAAGGACCCATAACTCCTATCCAGGTGACTGAGGATATGACCTCGCTCAATTATTCAGGCAATAACCTCATATCGAGGATCAACGGTCATGCTTGAACCGGTGAGGAGATCTACGATCAAGGATGATTGCAGAGTCCCAATTAGCAAAATTTTTATCTTGTTCCCTAATTTCCACAATGGAAAATTCTCATCGGTGGTGGAATCGATGCCAACCGTTGATCCTTCTGAATCTACAGATTGACGATCTAGGAGGATTGCAGAGGTAAACCTGCACGAATGTTAATTTTTCCCCTGATCTTCGCAATTTATCCCCACCGTAGATCTTACTGTGGAGCTGTAGATTTAGGGATCTATGTGGAAACATATCCACCATGGTATCTTTTATTGTGCAATTTGTAATTTCCCAAAGAAAAATGAAAGTGATAACTAAATTGGCATAATAGGAGGTTTTCCTATCACTGTCACCTAAACAAGACACCTCTTTCTCTTTAGGTGTAGTGCCGCAAGGGAAACGTCCCCGGTGACATAGGATTTCAGAAGGCTAAGGCAAGAGTATCAAGAAAGTCCCACCCCTCTCACAGGTCACTCTAATCAGAAAGCCCCAAAGGTTTTAATAAGATGAAGCAAATTATTACTTAAGTGTACCTTCCCAGAACAAGAGAACAAGAAAAAGCAGTATTTGCAAGTATTAATTGATGTTAGTGCTTCATAAAACCATAGAATTTGAATAAAAGCATAAGTTGATATGAAATATGAAGCAACAAATTTTTTTATAACAACAATGTATATAGAGTGATAGCTTCACAATTATTGCTCAATAAAGATTCAATAATGACCAAATATGATAACCTAAAATTGGCAAAATGCTAGTATTTGTCAGAAGAAATGAAGGAAATGTAAAATCATCTTTAACACTTGATTTTAAGATGCTTTTGTTGTTTTCGTAGATGGTTGTAGATATCTTTTTCAACAACAACAATATAGTTAGTAAGTTATTCCAATCTAAGGTTAGAAATAGTTAGTAAAGATCTTGAAGTAGATGGTTTAAAGGTTGATTTAGTTAATCAATCACCTACAAGGTATAATCTAGTGCCTTTAGGGTAAATGGAGTCACTATTGCAGTGGAAATTATTAGGGGAAACAACTGATAATGAGTGAGATAAATACAAGAGGGAGGATGGTTGAGGTGTTAGTAACCTAAGGCCTTAATCATCCAAAACCCTAGGAGGAAAAAGTTGCTAGGAAGTAGGTAACCCTAGGCCCTAACGATTTTCTTTCTTCTTTAGATCAAGCTTGAAATAAAATATGAAAGATTAATGAAACAATAGTACTAGAGTGCTACTAAGGTAGGTCTCTAGTATATCCTTCAAGATAGGTGTCTTCTACAAAATCAATTAGGTGAAGAGTTATTAATAAAAGAACAATAACATGTGCTTTTCTCCTAGGGTTTCACACTAGAAATTTCATAATGTTATCAATAAACAAGTAAAATATACCATAACCATTCAAAACAAAGAAGGATTGTAGATTTATACTTACTTCACCAAAAATAATCTAGTCACAAACCCTAGTTGAAGAGTTTCCACCATAAAAATGCAAAAAAACACCAATAAAAGCTCCCTTGAAGAGTTGCGCACCACTTAGTTCATCCAATAAGCCTTAAAAGAGGCCAAATTTCAGACCTCACACTTGTGTGAGTGAAATATGATCAATAAAAATGAGAGATTGATCTCTTATTTATACAATAAAAATGACCTTTAATTACATTTTAGGTCAAAAAAGGCCGACATGGCCAGTTTACATCAAAAATCCAGTTTTACATAAAATTTGTAATTAAAACCCTAATTTCATCTTTTTAGGGTGACAGCATGCCCCTCCTAGGGTGACATTGGCTCCCCTCTTAGAACACTATTCTTCCAAAGTGAAACATTGGGGCTCAAAACCCCTCAGGAACTGCCACACGTGCCAACCAAATCCATCCTCATGCCAAATACCCCAACTAGATGACGTCAAGGCTCTAAATGATGATGTCAGGGGCCTTCAAGGACCAATGTCATGGTGTGAGGGAAAGACCCCCCTGGGTTCAAGCCTACCAAAGTGCCTATGGTGGAATGTCCTCCCTTTTCTTTGGTTTAAGCCTTTGATATCCCTATGCCCCTAGTTGGGGTCTTAGCATCCATCTGGTAAGCTTCTAACCCTATGGAGGTCTGAGATAATCTTTTCCCCATATGTACCTATTCGTTGGGCATGGTACTGCAACAAAAAAAAGTACTCCCTCCATGGGCTCATAAGTCACAGGTATCATAGAAATGTCAATCACATCTAATAATCAATTTACCCAAACATGTGCATAAAACCCCCCTTTTCCCGAACAAGTGCTCAAAGACGTTATGCTATTTCACAAGCCAGGTTTGGAGAGGGTTTCAGGATGTCCTATTCGGATAATTCTCCTTAGGTGTGGGGTGTTTCTAAGTGAATATCAATCTAGGTCATGTAAATGCATGAGATGGTGTAGGGGATTTTTGGGCAAGGGGTGCAGTGATAACATGGAAATGTAGGTCTTACCTGTGGGTTCTTGTGTAGAGGGTGAGTTGCACATTTTCATGGATACTATTGTTTCCTAGACCATTCAATTCCTTTTTACTCTTTGTCTTATTGTTTTTTCTTTCAAGAGAATAGTTGGAGGACAATTCCCTGGCGTGGTGACCAGTGGTGACAACATTACCCACAAGAATTTTACGGAGATGAGAAGGTTGGCTCATGATGAGACCTCCTTTCTCTTGGCTATGCCACCAAGAGCCACTACCCTAGAGTGGTGACCATATGAATAGTATTTTCATACCGCTACAATCTCATGGACCTAAAATTTTGTCTCATGATGAGACCCCCTATCCACCAACTAAGTCTTGAGTTTTATTTTATTTTATGGGTCCCCCCTTTTTCTTGTTGAGAAGAATTTTATTCCTTTCTCAGGGATCCCTGGGAAAAGCATCTCAAGGTTTTATATTGGATTTTAAAATTTTCCAGCTACTTTTACCCTATGGGCCTTTAGCCCCTTTGTCCCACAAGGAAAGGTACAACCCTTACTAGCTTGGAAAACCCAATTCATGAACCAATGTAGGGGATAGATGGGAGGGAAAATGATGAAAAGTGATAAGTATGGAAGGAATGGATGATGACCATTCATAGACCCACCTAGTGGAAACTCATCCCTAAGGGAACCAACTTACTAGGGAAATCAGTCATCCCCCCCAGGTATGGACAAGTTAAAAGCCATAGTGTCCAAGCAAACGTCATGACACAAAAGAGAATTAGATGTACATATTTAAATGTTTTGAGAATCAGAGTGACACATACCATGAAACCCAGACTCATTACCTCATGGAGCAAGTCCCGCTTCTACTTCAGAACCAGGTCGATGGGATGTATTCTACTACGAATGATAGATGAGAGGCGTTGAAGAAAGGATGGGCCCTCCAGGGCCATGCTCAAGTCAATATGGGTCTCGACACTCCATGTCTAGGACCTATAGGCCTAGAGAAATAATCTCCTTAGTTATCCCTAAGATAGGGGGTAACAAGATCTAAAGGGAATTGGGAGACAGCTGGAGGGAACTTCAGACTTCGGAGCTCTGGGAGGTTCAGAAAGTAGGTGACCCTAGGAACCACCAAAGTCTACCAGTCCCAAATTGACGTGGCACACCGACATCACCTAGGGTGAGATGGACCCATGTCTTGTATGCCACGTTTCACCCTAATTTGTGCTTCACACAGATCTTAAATGACTTTAGAATGTGACACATGTCACCTCCTGACGAGGACACATGTCACCCCCATCTTATGTCACGTGTCGTCCCCCTAGCACATGAATTCTTAGCCAATGGATGGTGGAGCACCTACAACTTTGAGAGTTCAACACTCCAAAAGGAAGTATGGTTCAACATGAGGGAACCTCCAAACGTTAAAATTATGAAGTGATATGAGTCGTATATCTGAGGATGTGTCAGGATCTCCCTTAACCATTGGATCTAGAATGTATTCAACACTCCGTTGAAATCCTACTCTAGGAGACAAGGAGTGTGGAGCAGGCAAACTCCCTGAATGTAGGAGCTATGAATAAGCGTGAACCATAGATATAGAGACCCTTCAGGATCTCTCTCGACCATTATATCTTGGCCCTCGTCAGTTCAACGTTGACCACTCCGGGAGAAAGGAGGAAGTCACACCACGAATTCCCCAAATGCTGAAGTTACAAAGGAATGAAAGTTGTAGATCCAGGGGTTACATGGACACACAATGGTTGTATGATCGAAGGACTTGGATGGAGATTGATCCAGGGTGATGTGGACCCATGTTTGACATGCCATGTGTCTCTTGGATTCATACGTTTCGCAAACTCTATAGGCCCAATAACACATGACAAGTGTCACCCACAGAAGGGGCCACATGTCATTTATCCCCTTGGCACTTGTTCGCTTGGTTTATTGGAAGGTGAAGTAGTCGAGGCCCACCTATCCTTACCTTTATGTCTAATACATCACCTCATGCAAGGAGAACCCTTTGAGAGTCTGTAGGTTTGCGGTGCAGTGTCACATTTAAATCGAAAGATCTGAAGGCTGAAGCTACATCGAAATATTTTGGGTTCCTTTGGGATTTTGAGACTTTGGGACTCTAAGAAATGTGTGTACATACAAAAGAGAGGCATTCAAAACTGAAATTCAAACTCCCCTCTAGCCTGTGTGTTAAATAAGGAATGAGCCCCGCCATTGGATTCGACGGTGGATGGACTTCCACTGTAGAGGTAGAAATATGGAGATGGTGTGAATGAGATGGACCCATGTGGTCCTTGACTAATAATGCCCAAAGAGCTTCATGAGGCCATAACTTGCAATCTATAACTTCGATTTCAATATGGTGGCAACTGTTAGAAATCTCTTGGCGAGAAGAAGTCGAGGTAGATCTCAGATTTAGGACTTGAGATAGTTAAGGAAAATGAAATTATGATGCCCCATCTCTTAAAATAGTAATTAGGGGTTATGTGTGTTACAAATTGGTATCGGAGCATGGAAACAACACTTGGCATGCTTGGGCTCATGCATGAGTCGCATAATAATATTATTAAATAACATTAAGGGGTAACACCCTACCTTAACCCCCTTCTATAATAAACTTGTATGAACCTTTACTGAAGATAGGAATGAAACCTTCTACTATTGATAGAATTTTTGGAAATTTGCACTATATGATTGCTAATGTTTTCCAAGTAAATAAGTTGACTTCACTTTGCAATAATACGTGTTTTTCATGCATCAGTAGATCATTAACTAACATAAAAAAAATTATCAACACTCAAGAATTCAGTGAGCAGCAGGAAAAACTATAGCGTAAAGGACGATGACACACCATGAGTTCGGGGAAAGCTCCCACAATAGAGAGGATGAATCTGATGAAAGGAGGGAGGTGGAAACCCCTCTAGACTTGGTCGACACTGTAATAAGCCTCATGGAAGAATTACAGAGTTGTAAGGATAGCAATGAAAGGTTGATAAAGGAATAGGAAAACCAGAATGAAATTAATGCAATCTCACTGCAAAGTCTATCATGCATACAAAGGCAATTGCAACATGCTCCAACAACCAGTCAGGTGGACAGAAATCATACTAAGAAAACTCCAAGTCCACCTGAGATACAAAATTATGATCAAAAAAGTGGCCACACCAGGAGGAGCACCTCCATGAAGGTCCAACATGGAGCCAAGAGACAATCAACGGAAGATTCCTCTGGCGAGGAAACTGACAACGCCAAGGAATATTGTAGTGTCCAAACTAGTTCTCATTCCTAGACAAGAAGAATGAAGAGGAAACATTCCATGAGTCATGACCCTGAATATTTCAAGAAATCAAAACCACCCACCTTCGATGGAGATGTTAAAAAGGCGCAAGAAGCAGAATTTTGGCTACTCGGCTTGAAGAAGTGTTTCAAATTCCATGTCAACTCTGAAAACTTAAAGGCTCAAATAGACATTTTCACCTTGAATGGGAAAGTTTCCATTTGGTGGGAGAACCTTAGGAATGTGAAAGGAATCCATGAGAAGGACTTGTCATGGAGAAAAATTGAGAAATACTTCAAGAAGAAGTATCTGTCAGAAAAGTACCTTGATGGGAAGACCAAGGAGTTATATGAACTCAAGATGGGACAACTCACTATAGATTAATATATCAACAAATTTCTTGATTTTATGAGGTATGTGCCCTACATAAAGGATGAAAAGGTAAAGATGCAATGATTTATTAGTGGATTACCTCAGTGCTACAGAGACAAAATTGAGTTTGACGGGCCAAAGACTTTAGAATATGCTACTCGAAAGGAAAGGTATTTCTATGAGCAATTCAAGAATAAGACAGAACCCCATAAAGACTGGAAGAAGAAAAATAATTTGGGATTCAAGAAGAAAGGGTTTAAATCCTCAATATTTAAGCACCATGGGAAAATATCTCTGATGAGCCTTCCTACTAGAAGTGTGTATCAGGAAAAATTTCCACCCAGAGAAGAAATAAACCACTCAAAGAAGCTCCAAGTTAGACTGATAATACAAACAGAGAACCCTTGAAATATTGAAGTTGTGGAGAAGAACACTTGTTGAGGGATTTTCTACATAGGCAACAGAACAATAGGAGGGTCGACAACGTCTAAGAGGCTACCACAGTCAATGATGTGGCTAGGATCATGACACAAATTTATTCAGCCTCGGATAATAGACAAGCTGACCAACACGCTCCAGTGGTGGAGATGGAAGGTATGATTGTCAACCATCTTGTTTCCATTTTAATTGACCCTAGTTCTAATTTGAGTTATGTTTCCCATCAAACTATTGAGAAATGTAAATTGCAATGAGTTAAACATGTTAATTCATTTTTGGTACAACTATCCAGTGGAACTGAAACAAAAGTAACAGAAGTCATACCAACATGCCAATTCATTATGAATGATTTACCCACCCCAACAACCTTGAACATGCCCCCTTTAGGATCTTATGACCTATTGATTGGCATGGATTGGTTGGCTACCCATAAAACCAAGTTGGACTTTTACAATAAAAATTTGGAGTGTGATGATGGAGAAGGGAGGAGAACAACCCTACAAGGGATTTGAATTCCTTTCTTAGTGAGACAAATATCATCCCTCCAAGTGAAGAAGTATTTCAGAAGGGGATATCCCTTGTATGCAATACAACTGATATGTATTTCAGAAGGGGATATCCCTTAATATGGGACCATCCCATATTAAGAGAGTATAAATATGTATTCCCAAAAGAGGTGCCAGGCCTACCTCCAAGGAAGGACATTGACTTTTCAATAGAACTTGTACCAAGAGCAGTGCCAATGTCTAGAACACCCTATAGAATGAGTACACTAGATCTAATTGAGCTCAAACTAGAGCGAAAGGAGATGTGGGACAAAGGATACATTTGACCTAGTGTGTCTCCATGGGGATTATCATCCTTGTTTGTGAAAAATAAGGATGGCACACTCATATTGTGCATAGATTATAGACAAATCAATAAGGTGACCATCAAGAATAACTATCCCTTACCAAGGATTGATGACTTGTTCGACCATTTAAGGGGTGCTACAATCTTATCCAAAATTGAATTTATATCTAGATACCATCAGGTCTAAATTAAGGAAGAACACATCCACAAAACCTTTAGAACAAGGTATGGTAACTATGAATTTGTAGTGGTTTCGTTCGGGCTAACCAATGCACCAACCACTTTATGTGCTTAATGAATAATGTGCTTAGTAAATTCTTAGAAATATTTGTATTGGTTTTCATTTATGATATTCTAATCTATTCTAATAATATGTAAGAGCATGAAGAACATCTCAAGTCAGTGCTTCAAGTACTAAGAGAACAACAACTATATGCTAATTTTAGTAAGCGTGACTTTTTCCAGAAACAAGTTCATTACTTAGGCCATGTTATTTCTAAAGAAGGGGTGGCAATTGACCTATACAAGATCAAATACATTATGGATTGGCCTACCCCAAAGGATGTATCTAATATCAGATCCTTTATGGGCCTAGAAGGGTACTATAGGAGGTTCATAAAAGGATTTTCAAAGATTGGTTTCCCAATCACTTCCCTTCAGAAGAAGGGAGTTAAATTCATTTGGACATCAAAATATGAACAAAGATTTAAAGAGTTGAAATACCTTCTAAACAATGTGCCTATGCTAAATATTGTAGACCAAGGACTTCCTTCTATGTATAGATTCCTGCAAGGAAGGGCTCGAAGGAGTCCTTATGCAAGAAAAACATGTGATTTTCTACGAATCCAGAAAATTGAATGAGCATGAAGTCAACTATGAGACCCGCAATATGGAATTGGTTGCCATAGTACATGCTTTAAAAATGTGGAGGAATTACCTCTTAGGTAGAATATTTTTTCTTATGATAGACCATAGTGGGTTGAGATATTTGTTTGACCAACCAAAACTCAATGTTAGACAAGCTAGGTGGATGGCTCTCCTTAGTGAGTTTGATTTTGAAATCAAACATATCAAAGGAAAGGAGAATAGGGTGTGTGATGCCCTTAGTAGAAGTATGAAAGTAGTTCACATGGCAGATGTAAGAGACAATGAATCATAAATCAAAGAGAGGTCAAAACTACATAAGAAACAGATGGATTTTTCAAGACCGTGACATCATACTTAAAGCAAGAGCCCATAGGGTTGAAGTATGAAGGCTATCATATGTTTAATGATGGCCTTCTAACTTAAAAAGGTAGATTGTATATTATGAAGTGTGATGACTTGAATAGGTTCATAATGGATGAACTACACAAAATACCATATATTGGTCATCCTGGTTATCAGAAAATGATCACAGCCACTAGGAGACTATTTTATTAGCCCAGACTAAAAAAGGACATAGTTGATTACCTAGCTAAGTGTCTAGAATTTCAGCAAGTTAAGGCAGAGCACCGACACCCAATAGGCCTTTTGTAACCCCTACCATTTCTAGAATGGAAATGGGAAACCATCTCCATGGATTTCATCACAGGGTTACCAAAATCAACCAAACATAATGATGCCATCAAGGTAGTTGTGGACAAACTGAGAAAGGATGCTCAATTCATTCCCATCAAATCAACTTCCAAGGAAATAGATATTGCCAGTTTTTTCATGAAAGATATATTTATACAGCATGGCATGCCTAAGGAAATTATATCTGACAGAGATACAAAATTTACTTAAATTTTTTGGAAATCTTTGTTTGTTCGTTTCAAAACAAAACTATTATTTAGTACAACCTATCACCCTCAAAGTGATGGGAAGACAGAGTGGGTAAACCAAGTATTGGAGGACATGTTAAGGATTCATGTAATGCATCAACCTAAGAAGTGGGAAGACTACCTACCACTAGTAGAGTTTTCCTACAACAATGGATATCAAGATTCGTTAAAAATGAGCCCTTTTGAAGCCCTCTATGGGAGGCAATGCAATATCCCCATCAACTGGAATAACCAATGGACATAATCACAATTGATCCAGACATGCTAAAGGAAATGGAATAACAAGTAATTCTATTAGACCGAATATAAAAATATCCTAGGATAGACAAAAGAGATATGCAAACAAAAAAAGAACTCTTAGAGAATTCAAAGCAGGGGATCATGTGTATATCCTAGTCAGACCTAGGAAAAGATATTTGAGGATGGGAGCTTGTGCCAAGTTGGCACCTCAGTATTTTGGACCCTTTGAAATTTTGGATAGAGTGGGACCTGTAGCCTATAGGCTAGCACTCCCTCCCATCGTGAAGGCACATGATGTTTTCCATGTTTCGTTATTAAAGAAATATGTACATTATTCTAATCATATTATTGATTGGTCTGTGATTCAGGTGGAACCAGAGGGATATTTCCTACCGGAACCTCAATGAATAATAGATAGGAAGGATACCCCACTCAGGAAAATAACCATTGTGCAAATCAAGGTGCAGTGGAATAACTTTGGCCCAAATGAGAACACATGGGAAATGGAGGATGCCATGAGACGGGAATATCCATTTTTATTTACTTATGTACATACAGAGCACATCGATAGATAGAACATCGAGGACGATGTTCCTTTAAGGGGAGGGGATTGTACACCTTGTTTTCCCCAGTCTGCAAATATAACTATAACTGGCCAAGAGACTATGCTAGACTAAATATGTGTGAATGTATGATATGATGAACCTTTGTATAAAAAGGTTAATGTATATATTTTTTGTTATTAATAGAAAATGAATAAGTGTGCATAGCTACTAAAAGGGGGGGGGGTTGCCAAGATATACCATGGATGTTATGAGAGATATGGTGGGGGGAACCAAAAATGGTTGAGATGATCCCCACCAAATCAGTACCTTACTTGATTTAATGACTCAAAACAGTCCTCTGACCCATATATGAATTACTAGTCAGAGTGGTAGTTGGAAGAGTCCTCCTCAAGAGTTAATGAGGAGATGGGGTAGAGTACCCATTTGTAAGACTTCAATACCTAAACAAGATATGGGGATTCAGACCCATGCAACCCTGTTGATAAAGGTAGGAAAGAGGTAGTTCACAGGACAGAGGCGAGAGAGAAAGAAATCTGTGAAAAGTGTAGAAGTCGAAGGAATAATCTCGAGAAGAGAAAAGAGAGTTTTTTGCATCTCTCTGGTTCGAAAAAGAACTGGGAAATAAGTATGTTCTAGACGTAAGAAGATGATGGCGAGTTTTTTGTTACAACATAATAAACAAGGCTGATGAGTGACTATGGAAGTACTCGGGCAGACCTTCTTGCTTGGTACAGAAAAAATTGTTTGCTAAGCTCCTATGGGAGGAGGATAGTAACCTTTGTCCCTGAATTTTGTGGAGCAAGAAGAAAGAGTATCTCTTAGATAATCATGGTATAGCTTGGGGGTGGCTTGCGATAAATCCATTAGGAGTGGTTGTGTCTATGGTTGGGTGGAAACCTGCAACCCTTTCAGCATTCGCTTCACAAACTCTGCTTTTCTGATAAGTATCTTCATAATCTATGTAATGAAATGAATGCGATGATTGAATATATATATTTATATGTCTGTGACTGAGATTTGTGTTGAGTGTTTAAGTTAAAAATATGCATTATATATATGTGAATTTGTGCCTTTAAATGAGCATATTCTTGACTCATTTGAGTAGTTGAAGAGTTGTAAGGTGTAAGCCTGCAATAGTTTAGGGGAAAGATTTAACGAGATGTTTAAGTCCCGTCAACCTCTAAAGTATACCCTCATGGAAAATCTAAGTTCAAACCCTATGGAAGGAGGACACCTCCTTCAGATATTTCACCTGCATGACCAAGGGATCATGCCCAGGTATTTAACCCATTTACGGTTAAAGGAATTACTCCATATCCCCCAAGAGTTTTAAAGGACCCATGTGACTAAAGTCTAGGTACCCTTCCCTAGGCTAAAATACATTAATCCTTATGGCTTTGGAATTCTAGAGTGTTTATACCCTACCATTTATAAATTGGCTAAAGGAAACCGATAGTTACGATTACCAACTAGGTTAATCGGTGCCGGGAGATTTCCTTATCTGCGACATTTATACTTTCCCGCCATTAAACCTTGACCCACTGAATTATCGTGAAGCAACGTGAACCATCGATCTGAGAGTATTTGGGAGCTCCTTGGTCGTTGGATCCACATTGAGCCAACTTTGGCAAAGCCCCACTCCGTAAGAATGGGGATGTTATATCATCAAACTCCCTGAACGTCAAATTCACGAAGTAATTAGATTCTTGGATCTGGAAATCTAGTGGAAAGGACTCTTAGTCGTTATATCAAACTTAGTGAAGAGGTAGTGCTAAGAACTTCAGTGAAGTCCCTCTTCAGAAGATTTGAGGTGGTATAACTGCCAAAACTTCTGAATATCGAAGCCACAAAGTGTTAAGAACCATATATCTAAGGACCCGTAACTCCTATCCAGGTGACCGAGGCTATGACCTCGCTCAATTCTTCAGGCACTAACCCCCTATTGAGGATATACAGTTGTGCTTGAACCAGTGAGGAGATATACAATCAATGATGATTGCGGAGTCCCAATTAGCATGATGTTTATATCCCTCCCCGATCTTCGCAATGGAAACTTCTCACCGGTGGTGGAATTGATGCCAACCGTTGATCTTGCCTAATCTATAGATCAACGATCTAGGAGGATTGTGGAGGTTAAACCCACATGGATGTTAATTGTTCCCCCAATCTCCGCAATTTCTCCCCATCGTGGATCTTACTGTGGAGCCGTAGATTTAGGGATCTACGTGGAAATATATCAATTGTGGGATCTAAAGGTAATTGGGAGATAGCTAGAGGGAACTTTGAACTTCATAGCTCTAAGAGGTTCAGAAAGTAGGTGAAGTTAGGAACCCTCGGAGGCTTCCAATCCCAAATTGAAGTGGCATGCCGACGTCACCTAGGGTGATGTAGACCCCTATCTTGTATACCATGTGTCACCATGATTTTTTCTTCCCACAGACCCTAAATTCCTTTAGAATGCAACACGTTTCACCTCCTGATGAGGACACGTGTCACCTATGGCTTATGTCGCATGTCATCCCCCTAGCACATGAATGATCGGCCAAAGGATGGTGGAGTACCCACAACTTTGAGAGTTTGACACTCCGGAAGAAAGTATGGTTCAAGGTAAGGGAACCTTCAAACACTAAAATTACGAAGTGATAGGAGTCGTTTATTTGAATATGCAAAAAGATATCCCCTGGCCATTGGATCTAAACTGTATTCGACACTCTAGCAAAATCCTACTCCGGGAGACAAGGAATGTGGAGGGGGTAAACTCCCTAAATGTTGGAGCTGAACATAAACGTGAACCATAGATATAGAGACCCTTTGGGATCTCTCCCGACCATTATATATTGACCTTGGTTAGTCCGACATTGACCATTCTAGGAACAAGGAGGAAGTCACACCATGAATTCTCTGAATGTCGAAGTTATGAAGTAATGGAAGCCGTAGATCCAGTGGTTACGTGGACACACCGTGACTGTATGATAGAAGGAATTGGAAGTCAATCGGTATAGGGTGACGTGGTATGCTAACATCACCCAGGGTGACATGGACCCACATTTGACGTGCCATGTGTCACCTGGATTTGTACGTTTTGTATACCCAATAGGCCAAATAACATGTGACACATGTCACCCAAAGAAGGGTCCATGTGTCATTTCCCCCCTTGGCATGTCTTCACTTGGTTTATTGGTAGGTAAAGTAGTCGGGGCCCACCTGTCCTTCCCTCTGCGTATAATATGTCACCTCATGCAAGGAGAACCCTTAGTGAGTCTGGGACATCGGGACTCCACAGGTTTCAGGTGCAGTGTCATAGAAAAACTAAAATATCTGAAGGCTGGAACCACGTGGCGAGATTTTGGGTTCCTTCGAGAGTTCAACACTTTAGGAATACAAGAAATTTTCATACAGATAAAATAGAGGTGTTCAAAACTGAACATTGAATTCCCCTCTATCTTGTGTGTTAAATATGGAACGGGCCCCACCATTGGATTTGACAATGGATGGATTTCCACCATAGAGGTAGAAATATGGAGATGATATGAATGATATGGACCCATGTGGTCCTTGACTAATAACACCCGAAGAGATTTAGGAGGAAATAACTTGCAATCTAGAACTCTAATTTCAGTATGGTGGAAACTGTTAGAAATCTCGTGGCGAGCAGAAGCCGGGGGAGATCTGAGATTTAGGAATTGAGATAGTTAAATAAAATGAAATTATGATGCCCCATCCCTTAAAATAAAATTAGGGGTTGGGTGTGTTACAGTTCTCTATTACAATAATTCTCAAGACAAAAATTTTCATGACTCCCACTCTTTTTTATAATAATTCTATCTTATAAAGATCATTCTAGAGGAAGATCCTTCTAGAAGCGGAAGCTTATATTAGGTTTTCTTACATTGACTTATTCCAATTTATTAAATAGGACTTATTAACTAATGTTGGCCTTTATTACATGGAAATAAATTATTCTATCTATGTGAGGGGTTAGGGAGGTTAGGTCCCTAACATTTCACCCCCCTTGAAAAAGAGTCTTGTCCTCAAGGCTTGAGATGAGGAAACTATTTCAGAATGGTAGTCGGCTCCTACGTGTTATCTTCGAGAGTTGTATATTTTGACTGCACTAACAATTCCTTGATGGTGCATTGATGGAGATGAAACTCACATTGGTCCAAGTCTGCTTGTGGCTGCAACCAAATGGAACCTTATTCATCCAAGTCAGAGAGATGGGTTTGATTTTGGCACTTAGTACCAATCACCTTCTTTAAGCATGAGACATGAAAAACAAGATGGAGATTATAATGACTTGGAAAATATAATTGGTAAGCCACATGCCCCACTCGCTTGATAATTGTATAAGGACCATAAAATTTGGGAGCAAGATTTTGATAGTGGTTCGTTTTGAGTGAAGTCTGCTTATGGGGTTGCAGACGAAGACACAATCGGTCCCCTTCAAAAAACAATTGTTCAGAATGACCTTTAACTACTTGTTTCTTCATGCGATTATGAGTCATGGCCAAATTTGTTTTGAGGGTGCGAAGAATGGCCTCATAAACTACAAGATTGTTGTCAACCTCTTGAACCGTTGATACACCTGGCATGTAGGAGAGAAATGATGGTGTCTTTTGTCCATAGACTGCTTCAAAAGGAGTCATGCAAGTAGTTATATGGTAATATGTTTTGTATCACCATTCAACGAGGGGTAACCACTGAGTACACCGATTATGTCGTTCATATGAAAAACACCTCAAATAGATTTCCAAACACGTGTTGACAATTTTAGTTTGGCCATCAATCTGGGGATGATAGGCAGTCCTAAGATGCAATTGAGTTCCCTGGAGATGGAACAATTCTTGCCAAAAATTGTTGGTAAAAGTGGGATCTCGGTTAGAGACAATAGAATGAGGCATTCCATGAGGCTTGAAGATATTATCCATGAAAATTTGAGCCATTGTGGAGGTTGTGAATGGGTGTTGGAGAGCATAGAAATGAGCATATTTGGAAATACGATAAACTACCACCATGATGACTAATTTATTTTTCTGATTTAGGTAAGCCAACAATGAATTCCATAGAAATATCCTGCCAAATAACCAATAGAATCAGAAGCAGTAAGAGTTTTCACGGGGTCTTAATTGTTTCTCCCTTATTCCATTGATGGACATCACATTCATCCACAAAGGTGAGGAGGTCCCTTTTCATACCATCCCATAAAAAGAGCATTTAACCCTTTCATATGTTTTGGTGAACCTTGAATTCTTGGTTGTGGGGGAGGCATGAAGCTCTGAAAGCACCTGAGATTTAAGTTGTGATTATTTGTTGAGATATAGATGACCTTTGTAGTGAATCTCGTTATTGTGCCAAGAGTACCCTAGATAAACTGGAGAATTGGCTTGAAACCGTTGGATAAGGCCATAAATTTTGGGGTGTTGCAACCATTCCTGGTAAGTAGCTTGGAGCCAATATGGTACAATGAAGGAGAGTAGAAAAACGGATCCTTCATCTTCATACTTTCAGGAAAGAGTTTCAGCAACCACATTTTCTTTTCCCTTCTTGTAAATTATCTCATAATCATATTCAAATAGCTTGGTGACCCATTTTTGTTTCTCTGGAGAGGATATTCATTGTTCTAGAAAATGCTTGAGGCTTTGATGATTGGTTTTAATTTTGAAGCATTGGCCCAATAGATAAGGGTGTCATAGATCCACAACATGCAGAATAGACAACATTTACATTTGATAGATTGATTAACCTAAATGGCGCTCCGAGATTTGTGTGTTGGTGAAGGCCACCGATCATCCTTCTTGCATGAGAACTATGCCAATTCCTTTCCCGGATGCATCACATTCCAGGACAAAAGTATTTTTGAATTCAAGAAGAGCCAGGCTAGGAGTTGTGCACATAGACTCTTTCAAATCATGGAAGGCGTGATTAGTTGCAGGAGTCCAATTGAAAGAATTATTTTTAAGGACAGAAGTGAGAGGTGCTACAATTTTTCCATATTTCTTAACAAATTTGTGATAATATCCCATTAAACCCAGAAAACCATGCAAACTCTTGAGAGTTTTGGGGTGAGGCCAATCCTGCATAGCTTCAATTTTCTTAAGATACACCATAACACCATCATTTCCAACAATATGACCCAAATACTCCACTTTTGAGGCTCCAAAGGGACATTTAGATTGTTTGAGGAAAAGTTGGTGCTGAGAAAGGAGATGGAAAACTTGATCCACATGGGAAAGATGGGTTGTCCATGTTTTACTATAGATGATAATATCGTCAAAGAAAACTAAGAAAAAATTATAGAGAAAATGATGGAAGACATGATTCATGATACTTTGGAAATTGGAGGGGGAATTACACATGCCAAAGGGCATGACCAAGAACCCATAGTGGCGCTCATGAGTTCGAAAGTTCGTCTTGGGAATGTTAGCCTCTTTCATACGGATCTAGTGGTAACTAGAATGAACATCAAGTTTTGTAAAGTAGTGAGGACCACTCAATTCATCCAATATATCATCAATGATAGGAATGGGAAAATTTTCTTTGATGGTGATTTTGTTGAGAGAATGAAAGTCAGGACACATATGCAACGTTCCTTATTTCTTGAGGACCATGACCACAGAAGAAGAATAGTGTTTGGTACTATGGTGTATGACACCTGCATCGAGCAATTCTTGAACAATTTTCTCAATTCCATTCTTCTAGGAAAATGGATGATGATACGAGTAGACATTGGGAGGAAGATTTCCCGAAACTAGAGGAATGGAATCATCATGAACACCGTGAGAAGGGGGAAGGCCATAGGGAGTGGAAAAAATAGTGTGGTGTTTGGAAAGTATAGATTGGAGGCTAGGATGCATAGATGGTGTCTCAACTACTTGAATGGAATTAAGTTGGGAAATAATGTCGGAATGGACTTTTTCAAGGAGCTTTTCCATTCGATGGGAACTAATGATCTCAAGGGAGCCTATGGTGATTCCTTGGAAGTTATATTGTTGGTTGTACTATTGAAATCGCATGGTCAATTCCTTAAAATCCATGAGGATGGAACTGTGAGTGTGTAACTATTCTGCACCTAACAAAATGTCACAACCACCCATGTTGAAAGAGAACATATGAGACTTCAGGTTGTACTGGCCAATTTCGAAATGCACATTTTTACATTGCCCTCCACATTTCATTGAACCTCCATTGGCAATCATGATTTGAAAATTGTTGACTGCATGGATATAACAATGGATTTCTTGAGAAATTCATTGATGAATGAAATTATGAGTGCTATCAGTGTCAATTAGGATGATGACCTTTTGATTTTTAATGTAGCCAATTAGCTTGAGGGTTTGGGGAGAAAAGAAGCCAGTGAGCGCATTCAAGGAAATAAATGATTCAACCTCTGGTGGATCAGATGGTGGGGTGATAAGAGTTGGCTTGGGTAGCTTGGCTACATGAGAATCCTCAATCTCATCTTCGCCAACATCCTCAAAGATGGCCATGAACAATGTTTGTTCCTTACAATTGTGCCCGGGAAAATATATTTCATCACAATTATGGCAAATACCTTTGAGTTGGAATTCAACAATTTCTTCTCGAGTAAGTTTTGGACCTTAAGAGGGGTGGGATGAGGGGAAGGAGTGGGAGGGAGAGGGCATGGAGGGAAAGAAAGTTTGTGGTGTTGGGAAAAAGAAACTTGTTGGGATTCCTTGGCACATTGAATTGCTTCCAACCAAGTTTGGGGGTGAGTCATGAGGACTTGGGATCAGATTTCATCCTTGAGGCCACTGATACAGAATTATAGAAAAAAAGTATCATACATGCCCTCTATTCTGAAAGATAATTGGTCAAATGCAACTATAAAGTCTTCCATTCTACCTAATTGTTTCAATTTGTTCAGACGTCCCAGGGAGTGTGTATCAGTGTCAAAGGGGTCATAAATTTCATCCACAAATTGGGTCCAAGCCACATATCCTTAGCGTGATTTTTGATGCCATTGCTACCATTTCCAATGTTTAGGGTCCAAAATTAGGGGCTAAATTTCACTCGTGGGCTAATTTTCCATGGTTTTTCTCAAAAAAAGATTCGCCATTCTAAGAATGATTCACCCAAATTCTATAGATTAAAGTTATTTTACCTTAAAAATCGCAAAAATTTTATACAAACTATATAAAATCCTTATAAATTTGAATATTTTTACAACAATATCGTCAAACATTTTATAGTTAGCATATGAAGAATTAGTAAGATTCGCCAAAGTTTCTACATTTTAAAATAAATTTCCATCCTTAAAATCATCCCTGGTCCAAATAGAGGACATCGTAACAAAGTTTGGCCAAGTCATCAGTGATTCCATGCAAGGAGAAGTAGTGTTCCATTTGAGCAACCCAACCAGTGGGATCCGAGCCATCAAACTTATTCACCTCCACTGGTGGAAGACGAAAATAAAAATGAAAAGGGTTGGACTGAAAATACTGGGAATTAGAGGAAGTGGTAACTTCAAGGTTACACGGTTGGTCAAATGAGGAATGGATTCCAAAAATGGGAATATTTTCCAGGAACTTAGTAGAAAATGAGTCAATCTGAGATGCAAGGTGGGATTCAAGCTGGTTGGAAAGGTGGGAATTGATTTCCTCTTCAATTATCCTTTCAGTTAGTCCATTTTGGATTCAATGTGGGTAGCTATGCGGTTTTCAAGGTGTTGGTTTCTAGTGTTGGCCATGGTGAGGGGAAAACATAAGAACTAGAGGTGGGAATAAAGGTGGATGAAAAGGTTGAGTGGGTCCATGGAAAAATAAGGGTAAGAAATGATAAGCATCATTGTGATCAGGATGAAAAGAGGAGTCTAATGGAATAGGTCCCAAGTAGAGGTGTCGGAAAGGGGGTCGGGACCACCAAACAAAATCGCTAAAAGAATGATAGGTATTAATGCCAGAAGGATGAAAAGAGGAGTCCAATGGGATAGGTCGCAAATAAGGGTACAGGCAAGCCCCATATTTTTTTTATTTTTATTTTACTCTTGCGGAGTTATACTCTGATCTGAAGAATAGTTTAGTTTTTGAAGGCCCAAATTCTTAAGAGGAAAAAATGTGTAGTAATTTCGTAACCAGAATGCAGGAGGTAAAGCTGCACAACATTAGATATTGTCTATTTTGTTTATGTTTTTGTCCTAAGGGTTAGGGTATTCAAGATTTATACATACAAAGGTTTTCCCTATGTTATATATCTCTGACATATGTGTGGGGTCCAACAGTAGTACTCGGCCCAATATCTTAGGGAAC
Source organism: Picea engelmannii (assembly GCA_009831015.1). Classification (NCBI taxonomy): domain Eukaryota; kingdom Viridiplantae; phylum Streptophyta; class Pinopsida; order Pinales; family Pinaceae; genus Picea; species Picea engelmannii. The sequence continues at coordinate 1,298 of ML824155.1, read as the reverse complement.
CAATTAAGGAGGATAGATTGTGCCCTTAGTTGTACTACCCGATTACCCAGGTACTAGAGAGTATCTTCCCAAGTGTTGTTCTCGGTGGCACTATAACATTTAGGTAGTCAATTGGTTTATCTACAAAGGGCTTCAAGATATCTAGGTTGATCTATATACAGGTGTTATCGGATGCACTACCACTCGAAGGGGTACCAACATGGGTTACAAGGGTGGCCAACATTGTGAACTTAAGTACCACTTGTAGTCCCTACGTGTATGCTTCCCTGACCATGGATTTATGTGTTGAAAAAAATATATGTATAGCTTTAAGATGTCAGAATACGGCTCTACCGTAGAAAAAAAAATAACCCACAATTTTCCTGCAAGGAAAGTGCGCTAATACCACTTGTAAGGTACAAGATCTATTATAATAACTGAAAACAAAAATATTGCAGAGAACAACAGCAGAACAACACAATTGATGAAACCACAACACAAAAATAATACCTTTCTTGATAGGAAACAATGTTCACTTGTCTCTTCGAGGGGGAAACCTGCAGCAGAGCATTGCTCTATTACAATAATTCTCAAGACAAAACTTCTCATGACTCCTACTCTTATTTATACTATTTTTTTCTTCTAAAGGTCATTCTAGAGGAAGATCCTTCTAGAAGTGGAAGCTTCTATTAGGTCTTCTTACATTGACTTATTCTAATTTATTAAATAGGCCTTATTAACTAATGTCGTATTTTATTACATGGAAATATATTATTCTATCTACGTGAGGGGTTAGGGAGGTTAGGTCCCTAACATTACAACTGGGGTTCGACCTAAGGGTATTACATTAATGGTTATGTCACATTAAGACATTTATCTTGGTTTACTTATGTGGAATTGTTACATTACTGAATGGTTGTGTTTCATTGCAACATAATTATTATTTACTAAGAATAATGTCGAATTTATATTGTTTACTATGAACATGAGTATATAATTATCATATATTAATAATAAAAATGTTTGCATTTATTATTTTTTACTATGCTTAATTATGTTATGACCATGGTCGACTATGGTTAACCATGTTTCAACATCACTCTAGACTCAATTGTCAGCATTGCATGGTATTATTCAATCATTGTTATTGAAATAATAAGGAATCTTCATTGTAGTTAAATTGTAAATAAGCATTATTTATACACATGAAATTTATATAAATAATGGCTCATACACTTGGAAATTCTATAAATAATAGTCCATACACATGGAAATGTTATCATTGTTTCACTTGAATTCTATAAATAGTTTGAATAGTT
>ML824154.1:176621-204651 GCA_009831015.1 Picea engelmannii | reverse complement strand
GATTTTGTCAAAAATATGGAATTGACCTAGTTCATGTTGTTTTAGTTGCCATAGGTTTTGAGGTTCATGAGAGATATTATCATTTTCATATGTTGTTCATCAAATTATGTGGGTTGTTACCTATACCATGAGATTGGTATTTTAGGATGTATGTGACTTGTGCATATTTATATATTTATGAATTTTATAGATGTGATTCACTTGTCTTGGTCATGTATGGAGATATGATTATCTTTTAAGATGCATTAAATAGATAATGATGTGATGTTCGTTGATTTTGGCCCACAATGATCACTTGAGGGATGATGGAGTTAGGTAGGTGTATTATGACCCAAATTTATGCTCCTTCAAATTCACAAGTGGTTATCACTCATTGAAGGTTCGAGATGATGTGATAAAATCTTAAGCTTACAAAATATGACGACAGGCTCCTATTCCTCTTTCCTGACAACGAATCTCCTGCGATCTGGTATAACAAATCTTCTGCGATCTGGCTAGAACGTGACCACCAAAGAAGACAACAAATGATTCTTGACAACAATTTTCAGGGTCTATTGGTGGTAACAACAATGATATGCACCCTCTCTTAATCTCTGGTAGTCAGAATATGTGACAATTTGCAAGAAATTCGTTGCGAATGATGGCAACGATTCAATAATCAAATCCACAGAGGCGACTTGCTCTCTAGTGCAATTCTGGCGAAAATCAAATTCTTCAGCAGCTTAACAGTAACAACGCTCCTTCAATGTAGTGCGCTCCCTTCAAAAATCTTCATCAACTTGAAGATGCGACCTCCTCCACGCACAATGAATCAGAGCTTGACAGATGAATTCTCCACGCAACAGATTGACAGATGACTCCCGGTGAGATAGACAGATGGCTACTCCATGCAACAACTCAACAATCGCTAACCTGCTCTGATTATTATAAGAGTGTTTGGTCACTTTGTACACAAACCTATTACTAATAAGTGGTAACAACAAAAATTTGGGTGTTAATTGGGTTTAGTTTGTGATTGTTATCTTGTACACCAATATTAATGAAAGGCAGAGGTATTTAAAAAATGAGATGAAATTCGGTGAATAAAAATATTTATAACAAAGTTTTTGCAAATACATAAATTCATTCTTTTGTTAAATCAACTAAATTTATATTGATATGAAACTTATATGACAATACATTGATCAATTTTTTTTAACCCATAATGTTTTCAATCTGCCTTCTAGGTTGCACTAACCTTTGTCATTGACGATCTCATACAAAAGGATGTCAATATCAACAAGATAAACAAAATCCCTATTCAAATTTATCTCTAATAACAAGATAAGAACCAAATTGTTGTATGAGACCCCCTTGTTTGTGGGACAAGGGATCCCCTCCGCCCAGGGATTTGACTCGTAAAGTCTATGGAGGTATACATACCCTACCCCCCTCTAGATTTGAACTTGTGACCTCTTAGGAGAAAACACATGTTCTAAACCATTAGATCCACTATAATATATATATATATATATATATATATACATATATATATATATATATTATAAATATATGAATTAAAAAATGAATAAAAAAAAAACCTAAAACATTTTAACAAAAACGAATCCCATATGTTGATGCATATCCCCGCGGCTGCACCCATATGTTGATCCATACCCCCACATCCCTGCATGCCAACCATATGTTGAGGCATATCCCCACGCCCATACATTGATCCATATCCCCGCAACAGTACAAAGGACTGGTCATACCCCTGTGACAACATAACGACCATAGATGGAGAAAGAAGCCGCAAAGACTAGAGGATAAAGACTAGGGAGCAGACAAACCAGGAGAGAGAGGTCGCGAACAGAGGAGAAAGAGGGCTCGAAAAGAGGAGAAAGAGGTCGAGCGCCTTATCCCTAGAAATGACAGAAGGAAAGGTAGATTTCCATGACTAGAAATGCCTCGCTCTTTTTTCAGATTTACTCACATTTTTCTTGTGACCCTTCTAGGATAAGTTGAATCTCCCTTGAAAGGCCCTATCTCTGATCTCGAGAAATAGAGATGCAGATCCTTATTTTCCCAATTAATTCTTCTTTGAGAAATCATACTTACGCTAGCTCTGATTTGCTTCTCGATTTTTATTGAGAAAATTTGAATTCACTAAATGGTTATAGTCCTTGTGATAGTTCTGTCTTTAATAAACTTCAAAGGAGCATGTTTCTGGAGGGAGAATGATAGGATTTTTTCCATTTAAATACATGTTTTCTTGGATGTCAGAGTTGAATGAAAATAATAGTGTTTCAACGGTATAGCTGATGGAATATTATTTATCTAAAATATTCTTCATGAGTGATCATGAATGGAGCAAAGCATTGTAGTTTATTTCAACTCAATATATATACTTTCCATAAATACGTTTTGCAAGGAAATATTAATAGGAAAACTTGACTGGTCAATGAAGCATAATTCATCTTAATTTTGAGAGGCATTTAAACAGGAAAAGTTATTGGTGAGAACAATGTATCGTTGATAATTTCATATTAACTTCATGCACTTTTGTACCTTGCTTGGGTATGCCAATTAAGAAAAGTAGGCACTATTTTAATAGTCTTGGCCTTTGGTACCTAGAATCAACATCAAGTACAACCTTTTTAACCATATTTGGCAGTAGTTTAATGGTCATAATGATTTTTCTAATGCAAGGTAGATTACATTTTCATTAAGTATGTGTGCACTATAATAGAGATACACCACTCACATCTACCAATAGAGTTCGATGGATAGCATATACAAAACAACATATACAAAACAACATAGAAAAACAACATATGTGTATTATTTCTATATAAGGATAAAGTACAAAGTACAAAGCCTTACTTCCCTCAGCCTTGTTGAATGACTTCTCAAAGGAATGATAAAAAAAAATAACAATCTTCCTTGCTACCTCTTATTTCAATCTTAAACTCCTAAGATTGATCTATTTCTACTTCTAAACCAATGATTTAGTGTTCATGTTTTCTATTTATACAAGATAATGTATGTAACTTATTAGTAAGCACCATTTAGATATTAGATAGGTTGGTTTTGGCCTGTCCTTTTTTGTCTTCCAATCAATGTCCAATGATTGATGGTTAATGTTGGTCAATGTTGTTGGTCACTCAATTAGTTGATATTGGATGGATTGACCATCCATCATCTTGTTTGTCAAATATTGAAACTCTTTTTGATTTAGTCTTTTGTAAACCATTTGCTAGCTTGAAGCAAATTTCCTTGGCTTTCTAGTTGGCATGGTTTAATCTTTTTATTCCTCCTCAACCAACATAATATTATACCTTTTGAATGGTTTGCCTGTCTTTGGAATCAAGTCTGATGTGTTTGGTGAGATGATATGACTATCCTCTTCATCTAGTACTAATGGTTTGGACTGGGAAACAAAACAAGAAAAATCCATTGAACTTGAAACATGGGCTAGAGGGTTTCAAGATAAGAAATGAGCCCCCACATATAAGAAATCCATTTCATTCAAGATCCCAAAAATTCAATGCATGATATAAATGAAATCAGATACACAATTTCACATCATAATGGATCATAACATCAACTCACATCATAANTAACTTCATGCACTTTTGTACCTTGCTTGGGTATGCCAATTAAGAAAAGTAGGCACTATTTTAATAGTCTTGGCCTTTGGTACCTAGAATCAACATCAAGTACAACCTTTTTAACCATATTTGGCAGTAGTTTAATGGTCATAATGATTTTTCTAATGCAAGGTAGATTACATTTTCATTAAGTATGTGTGCACTATAATAGAGATACACCACTCACATCTACCAATAGAGTTCGATGGATAGCATATACAAAACAACATATACAAAACAACATAGAAAAACAACATATGTGTATTATTTCTATATAAGGATAAAGTACAAAGTACAAAGCCTTACTTCCCTCAGCCTTGTTGAATGACTTCTCAAAGGAATGATAAAAAAAAATAACAATCTTCCTTGCTACCTCTTATTTCAATCTTAAACTCCTAAGATTGATCTATTTCTACTTCTAAACCAATGATTTAGTGTTCATGTTTTCTATTTATACAAGATAATGTATGTAACTTATTAGTAAGCACCATTTAGATATTAGATAGGTTGGTTTTGGCCTGTCCTTTTTTGTCTTCCAATCAATGTCCAATGATTGATGGTTAATGTTGGTCAATGTTGTTGGTCACTCAATTAGTTGATATTGGATGGATTGACCATCCATCATCTTGTTTGTCAAATATTGAAACTCTTTTTGATTTAGTCTTTTGTAAACCATTTGCTAGCTTGAAGCAAATTTCCTTGGCTTTCTAGTTGGCATGGTTTAATCTTTTTATTCCTCCTCAACCAACATAATATTATACCTTTTGAATGGTTTGCCTGTCTTTGGAATCAAGTCTGATGTGTTTGGTGAGATGATATGACTATCCTCTTCATCTAGTACTAATGGTTTGGACTGGGAAACAAAACAAGAAAAATCCATTGAACTTGAAACATGGGCTAGAGGGTTTCAAGATAAGAAATGAGCCCCCACATATAAGAAATCCATTTCATTCAAGATCCCAAAAATTCAATGCATGATATAAATGAAATCAGATACACAATTTCACATCATAATGGATCATAACATCAACTCACATCATAACTCAACTCCATCAAACTATAACAACTCACATTTACATCATAACAATCTATAGATTTACTTTCTACTATCTAGAACAATGGAGATATGATAATGTGAAAATTTTATTGTGCATGGAGAATTTCAAATTTACATGGTCATAGTGTCATGTGCTAACATAAAATTAGATGATATATCTAGTGAATTCTAGACATTGGGAACGTCATGGTAGAGTTTATACTGGCAATCAAATTCATTTTGATCCATGCCATCATTGCTTCTTTTATTGTTGAGTTTTCATTCAACCAAAGCCTCTAGGTTGAACTTGATCACAATGGGTGAGATCTGTTGATATTATGGTAGTTGCGGGAGGTATTTACCTCCATGTGTAAACCTGGAAAGAATAGAATATTTTCTATGGTAAAATGAGCACATCCATTCACATTATAACATCCATGATGATTGTGATATTTGTAAGCACCAAGAGAGGTGACAAAGCTAGTCTCCTTGCCTTCCCTAGGTATTGGCACATGTAATAGGGGAAAATGATAACCCTACCATACCTAAACTTGAAAAAATATATGGATTCTATGAATTATTGTGAATTTTGAAGATGATGCTTAATGTGATCCAACTAATGGAATTTACATTTGACATGAATCACTTCTTATATTGTATTAGAATTGTGTACATGCCCTCGGATTGATACTTACGTTGAGTCACTTGTACCTTAATTTAGACGATGTACCTGGCATGTATATGACTTGGATTGAGCCACGTCCATATATGTACATCCATAGTTATTAGTTTTCACTCAACCAAATTGCAGAGGGTGTAGTTGTACTTCCTCCTAGTCACCAAGCTTAATGTTGCCCCACAGTAGTACTAATGTGAAGTGTGGAGGGCATGCCTCTTTGCTTTCAATCCCCACAGTCTATACCTTTGCATCCACATTGGTATATAGCTCCACATCAACACTGCACTTCACTTTCCTTTGCTTAATATATCCCCTTACTTTTTATGTAATTTCCGCTATGTGCATCAACCTTCCCTGTAGCCTTTACATCATGTCACCCTTTTTCCTTATCCTTTTGCTTGTAGATGCAAAGTGAAAAGTGCAAAGATATGAAATTCCCTTCACTACATTCTTAGCTCTGCATGCATACAAATTTCTAAGGAAAAATAATAGGATTTTTGCCAAACTTGCAAAGGAGGTTTTGTTGAAGGCCTTAAACCCTGTAAAACTGTAGCTTAGAGCACTAAAATTGAACATAAATAAAAAAAAACCATTAAAGAGAACCTTCTTTATTATTGGTCCATTTAGGATTGAACTACACATCCCCATTGGGAGTCTTTTGGTCTATAAGATTCATCCCCTTCTAGTTCTTCCACCTCTTCAAGCAATGGAAGTTGGATGATGCATAATGTAGGAATGGATGGAGTTGCGTGAAAATGTGGGATGTATGTTGCATGGATGTTGTATCAATAAGGTGAAGCCCCAATGATCTTTATGAGTATTCAAGATGTGTACAGTGGTCTCTATAATCATAAAATTTAACTATGTTAGAAATGATGACATTTGATTCAATGTTGTATAGGTGTACTAAGTGAACTATGACATTTGCATGGTATTTTTAAAATTGGGTCATTTTGCAGTACTGCACACATAGTAATCTATCAAGAAATTATTTCTTTACTTAAAACCTCTTGCTCCTTCCCATAGATAGTTTTCATCGAATTTGAATTTCTTGCATTTCATTTTCCTCTTGGATGGTTTAAAGAGTCAAGTCAAAACACCATCAGTTTCACGACCACTTCTTTGAGTAACAACAACCTAAAATCAAGCGCTAATTAAAATTTATCTAGCCAATTTTCTAGGGCTCTTCAAACCCATATTAGCTTAGGTGTAGAGATTTGGAATAGGATTGTGAGAATAAATTTCCAAAGATGATAAACAAACATAAATCCTTGAGTTAGGGAGTGAAATCCAGTTGCTATATCACCGACTTTGGGAAGCCCTTCTAACACAAGGGTCAATCACGAGGTCGCATTGGGGCCCTTAGAGTAATCAACCCTGCGTTTTTGGTCTTGGTGTCGACTCTCGACTATCCCCCCTCTGCTTTGGTATAGTAGGTGGTACCATAGAGGCCATAATATTTTAGACTTCCTACACAAGGTGACAGCACAGGGAAGGTGGTGTTGTACTTGGGATCGACATTGGCTAGACTCACTTGGACTCCTTGGAGGGTTGCCCACTGCTTGGTGATGTAAATTGAACCAGGGTGTTAGTTCATTAAGCAGGTTGTCAACGTAAATTTCCCACCTGCCGAAACTCATCCCCTTCGTGCATCGATTCTGCGATGTTGGATTCCATTGCCAACTAACGCTTCTTTATGAGAAGGTTTGTTTGCATGCTTGAATCCTAGATTAATTAGTGTGTGTTGTTTTTTCTCCTTAGTTGGCCATATGATTGAGTTTGTGTCTAATGGAATCAGTTTCAGGTTAATTCCTCATTTGAATAAAAAATATGGATACAATTAAAATAAAAGGTAATAAAGAGGTAACAAATAGCTCATACCTAACTTACATCTTATAATTATCCAACATTGTTCTTTACACTTAGTGCAAAAAACACCAAATGGAATGTTTTACACAAGGTCAATGGAGAATGTTATTGGAAAATTCAAAACATTATCATAAACCCACATATCGCATATTTGTACATGCACCATAGATTCACAATCTTTCATGAAGAGGTCTGGGAGAAATGCCTCCATGCAAAATTGTCCACATCGTAATTGTCCACTACTTTCGAGGGCTTGGCACCCGAGAGTGAGGGGTGCTCTAGCTGAAATCCTATCCCAGGAATCCATCGGAGTCGACGGTTCCTCAATCCATCGGAGTCGACGGTTTTTGTTTTATGTCCAGTTGCAAGTCGCATCCCAAACCATTTCGAGGACTCTTGGCAATTCCTCCTCGGTGCATAAAATCCTAACGGAGCAGCATTTTTGAGCTTCATTAGATTCTGCATGCTTGTTTAGGCATGGACTAGGTGACCACATTGTCCATCCTCTCCTGAGGCATGGTTTCATAAATTGGACCCCTAAATCCAAATGTTGCATTGCTTCTTATTGAGCAAAGCACTAGTTATCGAAATCGATGAAAAAAACAACTTCTGAGGGGTTGGAACTGGGAGTGAGGGGTAATCTAGCTAAACTCCTATGCTAGGAATCCAACAGAGATGATGGTTCCTCAATCCGAGACTCGGTTTTCATTTTATGCCTAGTTGCAAGTCGCATCCCAAACCATTTCGGGGACTCTTGGCCAATTCCCGCTCAGGGCATAAAAGACTAACGGAGAAACATTTTTTATTTCTATTAGATGATACAAGATTGTTTAGGCATGGACTAGGTGAAAAAATTATCCATCTTCTCCCGAGGCATGGTTTCATAAATTGGACCCTTAATCCAAATGCTGCATTGCTTCAAACTGAGCAAAACACTAATTCTCGAAATATGATTAAATAAACTTCTGAGGCATGGGACCCATGAGTGAGAGATGCTCTAGATGAAATCCTATCCCAGAAATCCATCGGAGTCAACGGTTCCTCAATCCGAGTCTCGATATTTGTTATATGCCCAGTTGCAAGTTGAATCCCAAACCATTTCAGGGACTCTTGGCCAATTTCTCTCGAGGGCATAAAAACCTAACAGAGCATCATTTTTTAGTTCTGTGAGATAATGCAAGATTGTTTAGGTGTGGACTAGGTGACTATATTTTTCGTCCGCTCCCGAGGCACAGTTTTGTAAATTGGACCCCTTAATCCAACAATGTTTTTTTGCTTCAAACTAAGCAAAACACTAGTTCTCGAAATCAATGAGAAAAAGAAACTTCTGAGGCATGGAACCCAAGAGTGAGGGGTGCTCTAGCTGAAATCCTATCCCAGGAATCCATCAGAGTCGACGGTTCCTCAATCTAAGTCTCGGTTTTCGTTTTATGCCCAGTTGCAAGTCGCATCCCAAACTATTTCGGGGACTCTTGGCAATTCCTCCTTGGAGCATAAAATCCTAACAGAGCAACATTTTTGAGCTCCATGAGATTCTTCATGCTTGTTTAGGCATGGAATAGGTGACCACATTGTCCATCTAATCCCGATGCATGGTTTCGTAAATTGGACCCCTAAATCCAAATTTTGCATTGCTTCTTATTGAGCATAGCACTAGTTTTCGAAATCGATGAAAAAACAACTTCCGAGGGGTTGGAACCGAGAGTGAGGGGTTCTCTAGATAAAATCCTATGCCAAGAATCCAACATAAATGATAGTTCCTCAATCCGAGACTCGGTTTTTGTTTTATGCCCAATTGCAAGTCGCATCCCAAACCATTTCGGGGACTCTTGGCCAATTCCGGCTCAGGGCATAAACGACTAACAAAGCAACATTTTTGAGTTCTGTGAGATGCTACAAGATTTTTTAGGCATGGAATAGGTGACCAAATTATCCATCCACTCCCGAGGTATGGTTTTGTAAATTGGACCCTTAATCCAAATGCTGCATTGCTTCAAACTAAGAAAAACACTAGTTCTCGAAATCAATGATTAAAGCAAGTTATGAGGCATGGAACCTGTGAGTGAGGGGTGCTCTAGATGAAATCATATCCTAGGAATCCATTGGATTCAATGGTTACTCAATCCGAGTCTCGGTATTAGTTATATGCCCAGTTGCAAGTCGCATCCCAAACCATTTTGGAGATTCTTGACCAATTGCTCTTGAGGGCATAAAAACCTAACGAAGAAACATTTTTGAGTTCCGTGAGATGCTGCAATATTTTTTAGGCATGGACTAGGTGAATATATTTTCCATCCGCTTCTGAGGCACGGTTTCATAAATTGGACCCCTTAATCCAACAATGTTTTTTTGCTTCAATCTGAGCAAAACACTAGTTCTTGAAATCAATGAGTAAAGAAACTTCCGAGGCATGGCACCTAGGAGTGAGGGGTGATATAGCTAAAATACTATCCCAGGAATCCATTGGAGTCGACGATTTCTCAATCCAAGTCTCGGTTTTCGTTTTATGCCCATTTGCAAGTCGCATCCCAAACCATTTCGGGCACTCTTGACAATTCCTCCTCCGGGCATAAAATCCTAATAGAGAAACATTTTTTAGCTCCATGAGATTTTGTATGATTGTTTAGGCATGGACTAGGTAACCACATTGTCCATCTGCTCCCTAGGCATGGTTTCATAAATTGGACCCCTAAATCCAAATGTTTCATTGCTTCTTACTGAGAAAAGCACTAGTTATCGAAATCGATGAAAAAAACAACTTTCGAGGGGTTGGAACCAGGAGTGAGGGGTCCTCTAGCTAAAATCCTATGCTAAGAATCCAACAGAGATGATGGTTCCTCAATTCGAGACTCGATTTTTGTTTTATGCCCAGCTGCAATTCACATCCTAAACCATTTCGGGGACTCTTGGCCAATTCCCGCTCAGGGCATAAAAGACTAATGAAGAAACATTTTTGAGTTTCGTGAGATGATGAAAGCTTGTTTAGGCATGGAATAGGTGACCAAATTATTCATCCGATCTCGAGGCATGGTTTCATAAATTGGATCCTTAATCCAAATGTTGCATTGATTTAAATTGAGCAAAACACTAGTTCTCGAAATCAATGATTAAATAAACTTCTGAGGCATGGCACCCGTGAGTGAGGGGTTCTCTAGATGAAATTCTATTCCAGGAATCCATCGGAGTCGACGGTTCCTCAATCCGAGTCTCTATATTTTTTATATGCCCAGTTGCTAGTCACATCCCAAACCATTTCAGAGACTCTTGGCCAATTTCTCCTGAGGGCATAAAAACCTAACGGAGCAACATTTTTGAGTTCTGTGAGATGCTGCAATATTTTTTAAGCATGTACTAGGTGACTATATTTTCCATCCCCTCCCAAGGTATGGTTTCGTAAATTGGACCCCTTAATCCAACAATGTTTTCTTGCTTCAATCTGAGCAAAAAACTAGTTCTGGAAATCAATGAGTAAAGAAACTTCCAAGGCATGGCACCCGGGAGTGAGGGGTGATCTAGCTAAAATCCTATCCTAGGAATCCATCAGAGTCGACGGTTCCTCAATATGAGTCCTGGTTTTCATTTTATGCCCAGTTGCAAGTCACATCCCAAACCATTTTGGGGACTCTTGGCAATTCCTCCTCGGGGCATAAAAGCCTAACGGAGAAACATTTTTGAGATCCTTGAGATTATGCATGTTTTTTTAGGCATGGAATAGGTGACCACATTGTCCATACGCTCGCAAGGCATGGTTTCGTAAATTGGACCCCTAAATCCAAATGTTGCAATGCTTCTTACTGAGCAAATCACTAGTTATTGAAATTTATGAAGAAAACAACTTTCGAGGGGTTGGAACTGGGAGTGATGAGTGCTCTAGCTAAAATCCTATGCTAGGAATCCAACATTTATGATGATTCCTCAATCCGAGACTTAGCTTTTGTTTTATTCCTAGTTGCAAGTCGCATCCCAAACCATTTCGGGGACTCTTGGCCAATTCTCGCTCAGGGCATAAAAGACTAATGGAGAAACAATTTTGAGTTTCGTGATATGCTGCAATCTTGTTTAGGCATGGACTAGGTGACCAAATTATCCATCTGCTCCTGAGGCATGGTTTCATAAATTGGACCCTTAATCCAAATGTTGCATTGCTTCAAACTAAGAAAAACACTAGTTCTCGAAATCAATGATTAAAGAAACTTACGAGGCATGACATCCATGAGTGAGGGGTGCTCTAGATTAAATCCTATCCCAGGAATCTATCAGAGTTGATGTTTCCTCAATCCAAGTCTCGATATTCGTTATATGCCCAGTTGCAAGTCGCATCCCAAACCATTTCGGGGACTCTTAGCCAATTGCTCCTAAGGGAATAAAAACCTAACGGAGCAACATTTTTGAGTTCCGTGAGATGCTGCAATATTGTTTAGGCATGGAATAAGTGACTATGTTTTCCATCCTCTCCTGAGGTACGGTTTCATAAATTGGACCCCTTAATCCAACAATGTTTTTTTGCTTCAATCTGAGCAAAACACTAGTTCTCAAAATCAATGAGTAAAGCAACTTCCGAGGCATGAAACCCAGGAGTGAGGGGTGCTCTAGATGAAATACTATCTCAGGAATCCATCAGAGTCGACGATTCCTTAATCCAAGTCTCGGTTTTCATTTTATGCCCAGTTGCAAGTCGCATCCCAAACCATTTCAGGGACTCTTGACAATTCCTCCTCATGGCATAAAAGCCTAACAGAGCAACATTTTTGAGCTCCATGAGATTCTGCATGTTTTTTTAGGCATGGAATAGGTGACCACATTTTTCATACGCTCCCGAGGAATGGTTTCGTAAATTGGACCCCTAAATCCAAATGTTGCATTGCTTCTTACTGAGCAAAGCACTAGTTATCGAAATCGATGAAAAAAACAACTTTCGAGGGGTTGGAATTAGGAGTGAGGGGTACTCTAGATAAAATCATATGCCAGGAACCCAATAGAGATTATGGTTCCTCAATCCAAGACTCAGTTTTCATTTTATTCCCAGTAGCAAGTCGCATCCCAAACCATTTCGGGGACTCTTGGCCAATTCCCACTCAGGGCATAAAAGACTAACATAGCAACATTTTTTAGTTCCATGAGATTCTGTAAGCTTGTTTAGGCATGGACTAGGTGAAAAAATTATCGATCCACTTCTGAGGCATGGTTTTGTAAATTGGACCCTTAATCCAAATGATGCATTACTTCAAACTGAGCAAAACACTAGTTCTCGAAATCAATGATTAAAGCAACTTATGAGGCATGGCACCTGTGAGTGAGGGGTGATCTAGATGAAATCCTATCCCAGAAATCCATTGGAGTCAATGGTTCCTCAATCCAAGTCTCTATATTTGTTATATTCCCAGTTGCAAGTCACATCCCAAATCATTTCGAGGACTCTTGGCCAATTTCTCCCGAGGGCATAAAAACCTAACGGATTAGCATTTTTGAGTTTCGTGAGATGCTGCAAGATTCTTTAGACGTGGAATAGGTGAATATTTTCCATCTTTTCCCAAGGCACGGTTTCGTAAATTGGACCCGTTAATCCAAATGTTGGTTTGCTTCAAACTGAGCAAAACACTAGTTCTTGAAATCAATGAGTAAAGCAACTTCTGAGGCATGGCACCCGGGAGTGAGGGGTGCTCTAGCTGAAATCCTATCCCAGGAATCCATCGGAGTCGACAGTTCCTCAATATGAGTCTCATTTTTCATTTTATGCCTAGTTTCAATTCGCATCCCAAACCATTTCGTGGACTATTGGCAATTCATCATCGGGGCATAAAAGCCTAATAGAGCAACATTTTTTAGCTCCATCAGATTGTGCATGCTTGTTTAGGCATGGAATAGGTGAATACATTGTCCCTCTTCTCCCGAGGCATGGTTTTGTAAATTGGACCACTAAATCCAAATGTTGCATTGCTTCTTACTGAGCAAAGCACTAGTTATTGAAATCGATGAAAAAAAAAACTTTTGAGGGGTTGGAATCGGGAGTGAGGGGTGATCTAGCTAAAATACTATGCGAGGAATCCAACAGAGATGAGGGTTCCTCAATCAGAGTCTTGGTTTTCATTTTATTCCCAGTTGCAAGTCGCATCCCAAACCATTTCGGGGACTTGTGGCCAATTCTTGCTCAAGGCATAAAAGACTAACAGAGCAACATTTTTGAGATCTGTGAGATGTTGCAAGATTTTTTAGGCATGGACTAGGTGATCAAATTATCCATCCGATCTCGAGGCATGGTTTTGTAAATTGGACCCCTTAATCCAAATGTTGCATTGCTTCAAACTGACCAAAACACTAGTTGTCGAAATCAATGAGTAAAACAACTTCTGAGGCATGGGACCTGGGAGTGAGGGGTTCTCTCGCTGAAATCCTATCCTAGTAATCCATCAGAGTGGACGGTTCCTCAATCCAAGTCTCAATATTAATTTTATGCCCAGTTTCAAGTCATATCCCAAACCTTTTCAGGGACTCTTGGCCAATTGCTCCCTATGGCATAAAAACTAATTAACTACATGTCTCTGTCAACTAACTACTATATCTTACTGCCTTGAAAAAAGACTCCACCAATTTAAATTGCACATTGAGTTTAACAACTACTACTTCCTATATAAAAATGTGGGTTGCACTATTTTTAACTATTTCCATAAATAACTTATTCATCAACTTGGATTGAACAAAACTAATATTTGTATAGTTCTACTCTTGGCTTGAACAAAACTAATATTTGTATAGTTCTACTCTTGTATTGAACAAAACTAATATTTGTATAGTTCTACTCTTGGCTTGCCTTAGACATATTGCCAACTAAAGAACCAAAGATTTGCAACACACCAACTGATGGTTGGATTTCTTACTCCATAGCATTGACCCTCATCTTCAATGGACATTTCTTTAATAATTCTAATTTGCACAAATCCAACAAACAACAACCTTAATACTATTTTTTTCTTACATCCATATGATAAATTTATCATGTCCTTAATGTTATCACATTAATATTTCCTTAATATGTCCAAAATCAAGAGGGATATCACATTAAATTAGGTGGTTGACCACTAATATTGGTAATTGCACCCTAGTCTAATTGTGCATCCAAAACTAAAGATATAAAAAATTTATTTAGAACTTTGAATATAATGATGGACTACTAAGTAACAAAACATGAACATGCAATTGAAGGTACAACTAAACAGGTACCTGTCAGATATTTCTTCGCTGAGTGAGGAAATATTAGGACAAATAGAGGCCGGAAATGTGACTGCATCTAGTAGATATGATAAGCAAACAAGGACGAGAGGTGAAAAAGTCAAAATAAAATTTTGTAGATGCATGAAATTATTTCTTTTCAAAGGAGGATCATGCTCTTATGATGATGAGAACATAGGAGACATAGAGGTTCCAATCAGGTATAAGCATCTGGTGAAACAATGGGTACCTAAGGAACTACCTCCTATAGATGTTGACTTCATTGTCAACAATAGGACATATCGCATTGCACCATCCTACCTGCATGGCTTGGGGCTATTTTCCATGGATGGAATACTTGTAAAATACAATACATTAATTGAATTGATGGACTATGTAGGACCATGTTACGATGACGCATAGCTATTGGCCCTCGGACCGAGATCCACTCATAGGATCATTCTATATGCCCTTGAGCCAGATTGTCTCTTTCAAATTCCCTGTTGGAATCTCTTTTCAAATCGATCCATAGGTCCTTTTCGCAGCTCGCAATCTCGCGAGTTCGCGAGTCGTGACTCCTGACTCTCCCTCCTCAAATCCGCGATACCTGAGATCGTGAAATGGGTATATCTCTTCCTTTGTCAGCACCCTCCGTGTGTGACCGTCGACTAGGCTAAGCGCTAGCTCCTCTCGCTATTCGCCGCTTCGTGAGTTCAGGGGTTGAACTCTCGCTCCCTTATCTCCCGAACCCTTGAGACGCAAGAGGTCAACGGGGTGTTGACTCTTTCCAAATAGGTGACGTGTGTCTTTCGGTCTACTTCCCGGGCCCACCTTGTGGTTCTTCCACATGTCCCTCGTGTCCATCTTTGGCACTTCGCGACTTCTCCTTTCGCGACTTCGGGACTTGGAGATCGAAACTCTTGGGCTCTCACCCTGTGATGGACGGCTGCGATTCTCTCGTGACTTTTCCACTCAAGAATGTGAAGGACTCCTCCTTCTAACCTCCGATGTCCGGATCCCCGATACGGGTGATCTCGTGACATGTGTCCTCCTTATAACAGACAGCTTGGATTCTTTCGTGGTTTCGCGACTTCGGGACTTTCGGGACAAAAGTCTCGACCTCTTATCCTCTGATAGGCCGAAATGCCAAAATTTCGACACATTGTCAATGCGGGTCCCACGATGGAACTTCCCACCTTGTTGGAGTTTCGTATCTCGCGACTTCGTGAATCCTGATGCTGAACTTTCAGCTCTTCGACCCAGGAAACCTTGAGATGTGATTACATGAGTGATCTAACGGCCCCTGTTGGTTCAGATCCCACGGTCCGATTCTCCCGAGATTGCACTTCGAAAAATGCTTACCATAACTTCCCTTCTCCTCTGCAAGATCTCCGGCTTCCAGGATTTCGCGAATCCTCCATGGAGGATTTCGACCGTCTAATTCCTCCTTGATGATTCCTGCAAAATGAACAAAGTGTTCCCTTATGGAACTTGTCCTTCAGCAAAACAATGTCGTTGCGTCTCCTTTCGACAATTCAAGGCACTAAATCCTCTGAGATTTTACCACAACCTAGAGTCTTCAAAAAGACTCCTGCACGCACTCCTTGCGGCAATTCTTCAAATACTTATGAGTATTTGAATTCTTCGACTCTGCGCACTCTCTGTGACAACAATCTTTCAGCAATTTCACTCAGGTTGCAAACTCTGAGACTTCGCTCGGCCTGTGCACTCCTTGCACGGCTCCTATTCTTAACTTTTACTTCTGAGAGAATGAGAACAACGTTATCCTTCCTGAGCTTTTAGATATTGATACTTTGAACCCGACAACTCACTCCTTGCGGACGATTTCGCTGCACTCCTTGCAGGAAAACTCTTGCTCAGATAGAGAAACAATTGAAACTCATTCTTACTGTCCCTCTCTTCAGATTTCAGACATTAAATATGAAATTATAAATTCATGCATCAAAGAAAATGCATAACAGAGAGTAAACAAACATATATCAATCAACATGTACAACACATAAATAAATTTGACACCATGAATCTGAACTAAAGATCTTTGTATTAATACATAACTTCTGTACATGGGGTTTTTCTACACAGCTCTCTACTTCTGCTCTCCTATGCTCTCTTTGATTGATTATGCTACTACTAATGTTACAATGATACAAGTGAGGGTGTCTATATCTGTTTTCCCTCTGGCTCCTAAACTGTCTAATCTAAGGATTCAAAGCTACCTACTTACATTTACTAGCATAAATGCCTCTTAGTCCTTCAGACGAGAGCAGGACACTCAAGGTATGATTACAATCTTACAAGTATGCCCTTTCTTAATTATCTCATTTAAGTTTGGCATATCCAACTTCAAAACATTTCAAACAATTCCTCATGTGCCCAAATGTGTTGGCGTTGCCCCACGCTTGCTTGTTGTTAGCGATGCTCCTGCATCATACTCCCTCGCTTGAAAATTTTCATGGGCTCCTGTCCATGAGCTCTCACACGGTCTGTCCATGCTTCTAGATCTCTGCTTCATTCTCCCAGCTGGCATCTTCAACGGGATGTCCCTTCCACTTGACCAAGTATTCAAAGTATTCCTTTCTCTTGGTCCTCTTACTAACTCTTTTGTCCAATATGCTTTCCATCTGTGGCTTCTCTGCAACTGGCATCTATTTAGTCCATTGAACTTCTGGTTGTTCACTGTTTGCTCCAGCCTTGTATGGGTACAAATTTGAGACGTTGAATATTGGAGAAATTCCGATCCCATTGGGTAATTCAATCTCATAAGCATTTGCCCCAAATTTCTTCAAGACCTTACATGGTCCGATCTTCTTCATCTTCAGTTTGTTATATGTCCCCTTCGGGAACCTTTCCTTTCTCAGATGTGCCAAAATCAAATCACCAACCTCAAATTGAATTTGTCTCCTGTGTTGATCTGCTCTGCGCTTATACTCCTGGCTCAAGTTCTACAATCTCTCCTTCACCTGGCAATGAAGTTCCTTCATTGCTTCTGCGAAATCCTCTGCACTAGCACTCTTAGTTTCATTCTGTTCTGAATCTCTCAATTCCGAAACTCCTCTTGGCTGCATCCCATAAACAATATGGAATGGACTTTGCCCTATGCTTTTGTTTAGTGAGTCGTTATATGCAAATTCCTCTTGTGGCAGAATATTGTCCCACTGACTGTGGTGTTCTGTCACCAAGCTTCTCAGTAAGTCTCCCAAACTTTTGTTGACAACTTCTGTCTATCCATCCGTTTGAGGATGATAAGATGAACTGAACAACAAGTTTGTTCCCAACTTTTTCCACAAGGTTCTCCAGAAGTGTCCCACAAACTTGGTGTCTCGATCTGAAATTATGCTCCTTGGTAAGCCGTGAAGTCGAATGACTTCTTTGAAAAACAGATTCGCAATGTGAGTTGCGTCACTGGTTTTCTGACACGGTATGAAGTGTTCCATCTTAGAAAATATATCCACCACTACAGAGATCGAGTCAAACCCTCTTTGTGTTCTTGGCAGCCCCAATATGAAGTCCATGCTGATTGCATCCCACGGCCTGTCAGGTATGGGTAACGGTTGATATAAGCCTGCATTCTGCCTCTTCCCTTTTGAATGCTGACAAATTTTGCATATGTCCATGAATATTTTGACGTCTTCTCTCATTCCTGGCCAAAAATATGTTTTGTTTAACTTTGAGAATGTCTTGTCATGACCGAAATGTCCGACCAATCCTCCACTATGTTTCTCCTTTAGCAAATTTTCCCTCATGGAGCATTTTGGAATACAAAGTTGATTACCCTTAAACAATAATCCTTCCTGGATCATGTATTATGTCCATTGGCTTCTGTCTCTGAGAATTGGATTTTCAGCTGCTTCTTACGCCTCCTTAAAATATGGATCATCTCTGTACATGTCCCTGAGATCATCAAAACCCAGTGTTTTGACTCTGAACTCCTGCAACAACAAACATTTCCTGCTCAAAGCATCAACAACTTTGTTCATAGTTCTAGAAATATGCTTAGTTACAAAAGTAAAGTTCTGCATGTATTCAACCCATTTAACATGTCTTTGATTCAACTTCTCCTATTGAGTCACAAATTGCAAAGCATGATTGTCACTGTATAAGACAAACTCCTTAGGAATCAAATAGTGTCTCCATTTCTTCAATGCATGAATAATAGCATAGAACTCCTTGTCATATGTGGAGTATTTCACTTTCGCTTCATTTAGCTTCTCGCTGAAGTATGTTATCGGCCTGTCTTCTTGGCTCAAGACTACCCCTATTGCAAATCCACTCGCATCACATTTTACTTGAAATGTCTTTTTAAAATCCAGCAACACCAAAATTGGTTGTTTCGTGATTTTCTTCTTCAACAAATTGAAGATTTTCTCAGCCTCTTCTGTCTAGTGAAAAGATTTGTGTCTCTTCTTCACTGTGTCCATCATCGGTGCACTAATTCCACTGAAATTCCTGATGAATTTCCGGTAGAAACTAGCCAATCCATGAAAACTTCGAACCTCAAATATACTCTTCGGTGATGGCCAATTCTTAATTACCTCCACCTTATCTGGATTCATCCTCAACTTGTCTGCAGAAATAACAAACCCCAAATAAATGAGTTCTGTCTTCATGAACAAGGATTTCTTCATGTTTATCAGCAGCTTCTCTTGCTGTAGCCTCTTCATCACTATAGCCAAATGTTTCAAATGCTCTGCCTCTGTTTTACTGAAAATCAGTATGTCATCAAGATATACTATGACAAATTTTCCGATGAAATCCTTTAGGACTTCATTCATCAATCTCATGAAGGTACTTGGTGCGTTTGTTAGACCAAATGGCATAACAAGCCATTCATACAACCCTTCGTTAGTTTTGAATGCTGTCTTCGATTCCTCACCTTCTCTCATACGAATATGGTGATATCCACTTTTCAAATCAATCTTCGAAAAAAATTTCGCTCCACTCAAGCAATCCATCAAATCATCCATCCTTGGCAATGGAAATCTGTACCTGATGGTTATCTTGTTGATTGCCCTTGAGTTAGTACACATCCTCCAGCCTCCGTCTTTCTTCGGACTGAGCACTGTCGGAACAACACATGGACTCAAGCTTTCTCTAACCAACCCCTTGTCCATTAAATCCTGGACCTGTCTTTTGACTTCTTCATTCTCTTGCGGCATCAATCTGTATGATGATTTGTTTGGTAAACTAGATCTAGGTATGAGATCAATATGATGACTCACACTTCTGATCGGTGGAAACGAACAAGGTAGTTTGTCCACTACTATGTCAGCAAACTCTTCCAATAGTTTATGAACCTCTTCCGGTAAATCATCTACCCTTGTACTGGTTAAAACAATTTTTGGCTTACTGACCACAATAAATTACGGTTCCTCCTTCTTCTTAACCTTTGTAATAAGTTCCTTCCCACTCATGAGAAGTATAGTGCTGCTTACTTCATGTTTTATTCCTTGTCTTTGATTGGAAGCAACATGTGAGTTCTCCCATTCTTCTCTAGGGTGTATGTGTTCTTCCTCCCATCATGAATCACATTCCTGTCATATTGCCATGGTCTACCCAACAATAGATGACAAACATCCATGGGAATAACATCACAGAGTATTCATCCTTATACCCTCCTATTTTAAACTCAACTAAACATTGTTTAGTGACATTTACCTGATGTCCTTTTTGTAGCCACGAAACTCTGTATGGGCTTGGATGTTCAATAGTCTCCAACTCCAACTTTTCTACCATCTTTGTAGAAATGAGATTATATGTGCTACCACTGTCCACAATGACTTTGCATACCCTGTCCTTGGTTTTGCAAACAGTCCGAAAAATATTGTTCCTTTGCACTGGATTCTCCATCTCCTTCTCTGTTGTTAAGAGAACTTTTCGCATCATCAACGATCTTCCGCCTTCAACATTATCTGCCTCAACATTCCACCTCTGTGCTTCGGCGATGTGAGTTTCACCACCTTCTTTCTTTTTGTCTGGACATTCATAATATTTGTGTCCATTCTTTTTGCATGTGAAGCATTTCACCACTCCACCTCTTCCTCTTCCTCTACCTTTAGTAAGAGGAAAAATGTTTCCATCAGCATACTGACCTCTCTGTTCAGTATGCTGCCCTCTCTGTGAGCTTCCACCTCTCTTAGTTTGAGTTTGAGGTTTCTTCCACTCTTCCTTGGGTTTCTGATTTCTATCCTGGGCAACTGATTTTCCTCTGGCTTGACTTCTGCCTCGGCCTCTTTGACCTTGTTTTTGGCTCAGCTTCTCTTCAGCTTTTAGAGCCATCTGATAAGCATCTTCCACCATTCAGATGGTAATCATGCTCATCTCATCCTAAATGTTGTATCTCACACCATTCATGTACTTGGAAACTTTTTCATCATCACTTTAGTGATGACCTGCCCTGATGTTCAGCCTGTAGAATTCTTCAGTGTACTCCTTCACTGTCATAAGCTTCTATCTCAAATTTTGCATTCTCTGAAACAGAGTAATTTGGTAATCCCTAGGAATGAATTTTGCCTTCATCTTTGTGATCATCCTATCCCAACTCTTGATTTTATGCTTGCCTTTGTAGCGCCTGTCAGCTTATAGCTCATCCCACCACAATGCTACATGTCCTTTCAATCTTGTGACAACGTGTTTGACCTTTTTGTCTTCCTCGACATCTTCATATCAAAATATGTGTCCAGAGCTCTAATCCAGTCTAGAATCTCTTCAGCATCCAGATTTCCCTAATATACTGGAATATCCATTTTTGCCTTAGCACCCATTCTTGCAACAACCCTAATAAGGCATTCATTTGCTGCATCTTCTGTTGTAACCTCTTCTCCTTCATGTCTATCTTCATCTTCACTTTTAGATTCACTGACATCTCCAACACCAGTTGTGCACCTCTGAGATGTCTCCAGGTCCACGAGTCTGGCACGTATGTCACGTATCTCTCTCTCCATGGATGGATTTGGCACCTGTCTACCCCTTCCTCTTGGCATTTCCCTATCCTCTGGTGGATCAGGTGGTTGCCCGTCCCTTCTACTCGACGACATGGCTGAGATTTTCTTTCTCACTTTCCCTGTCTAAAGTATACAAACAGAGTCAAGCTCTGATACCAAAACTGATGCAGACCTATCGGCCCTCGGACCGAGATCCTCTCACATGATTGTTCTATATGCCCTTGAGCTAGATTGGCTCTTTCATATTCCCTGTTGGAATCTCTTTTCAAATCGATCCATAGGTCCTTTTCACAGCTCGCAATCTCGCGAGTTCGCGAGTCGTGACTCCCGACTCTCTCTCCTCAAATCCGTGATACCCGAGATCGAAAAATGAGTATAGCTCTTCCTTTGTCAGTGCCCTCCACACGCAACTGTCGGCTAGGCTAAGCGCTAGCTCCTCTCACTATTCACCGCTTCGTGAGTTCAAGGGTTGAAATCTCGCTCCCTTATCTCTCGAACCCCCGAGACGCGAGAGGTCAACGGGGTGTTGACTCTTTCCAAATAGGTGACATGTGTTCGTCGGTCTACTTCCCTTGCCCACCTTGTGGTTCTGCCACATGCCCCTTGTGTCCGGATTTGGCACTTCGCGACTTCGCCTTTCGCGACTTCGGGACTTGGAGCTCCCAACTCTTGGGCTCTCACCCTGCGAACCTCCGAGTTCGCGAGATCCTCTGATCTCTACCACCTGTCCTCCTCCAATGGACGGCTGTGATTCTCTTGGGACTTCGCCACTCGCGAAGTTGAAGGAATCCTCCTTCTGACCTCTGATGTTTGGATCCTCGATATGGGTGATCTCGCAACACGTGTCCTCCTTCTAACAGACGACTTGGATTCTTTCGTGGTTTCATGACTTCATGACTTTCGAGACAAAATTCTTGACCTCTTATCCTCCGATAGGCCAAAATGTCAAAATTTCGACGTCGTCAACGCGGGTCCCACGATGGAACTTTCCACCTTGTCGGAGTTTCGGATCTCGCAACTTCGTGAATCCTGATGCTGAACTTTCAGCTCTTCGACCCACGAAACCCCGAGATGCGATTACGTGAGTGATCTAACAACCCCTGTTGGTTCAGATCCTACGGCCCGATTCTCCCGAGATTTCACTTCAAAAAATGCTTACCGTAACTTCCCTGCTCCTCTACTACAAGATCTGATGGCTTCCAGGATTTCGAGAATCCTCCACGAAGGATTTCGACCGTCCAATTCCTCCTTGATGATTCCTATGAAATGAACAAAGTGTTCCCTTACGGAACTTGTCCTTCAGGAAAACAATGTCGCTGCACCTCCTTCCGACAATTCAAGGCACTAACTCCTCTGAGCTTTTACCACAACCTAGAATCTTCAAAAAGACTCCTGCACGCACTCCTTGCAACAATTCTTCAAATCCTTTCGAGTATTTGAATTCTTTGACTCTGCACACTCTCTGTGACAAAAGTCTTTCAATGATTTCGCTCAGGTTGCAAACTCTGAGACTTCGCTCGGCCTGTGCACTCCTTGCACGACTCCTGTGCTTAACTTGCACTTCTGCGAGAATGAGAACAACGTTATCCTTCCTGAGATTTCAGAGATTGATACTCTGAACCCGTCAACGAACTCCTTGCGGATGATTTCACTGCACTCCTTGCAGGAAAACTCTTGCTCAGACAAAGAAACAATTGAAACTCATTCTTCACTCTCCCTCTCTTCAGATTTCAGACATTAAATATGAAATTATACATTCACGCATCAGAGTAAATCCATAACAGAGAGTAAAAAATCATATATCAATCAGCATGTACAACACATAAATAAATTTGACACCATGAATCTGAACTAAATATCTTTGTATTAATCCAAAACTTTTGTACATGGGGTTTTTCTACACATCTCTCTGCTTCTGCTCTCCTATGCTCTCTTCAATTGATTATGATGATACTGATGTTACAATGATACAAGTGAGGGTGTCTATATCCATTTTCCCTCTGGCTCCTAAACTGTCTAATATAAGGATTCAAATCTACCTACTTACATTTACTAGCATAAATGCCTCTTAGTCCTTCAGACAAGAGCGGGATGCTCAAGGTCTGATTACAATCTTACAAGTACACCCTTTCTTAATTATCTCATTTAAGTTTGGCGTATCCAACTTCAAAACATTTCAAACAATTCCTCATGTGCCCAAATGCGTTGGCGTTGCCCCACGCTCGCTTGTTGTTGGCGATGCTCCTGCATCATACGATTATAACGATTGGATGTGACTGGCCCAGTACATGCGAAGTATGCGGAGATATGCAATCGCCGCAAATTATATACAACTAATAAACAAGGATAAAAATAAGGGAGCGACTATCTTTATTGATGGAAGGCCTAAAGCTTCCGACAATATCACAGGGTTTATAAACAACACACGACCTGGGACAACAAACAAACAACCGAATTGCATATATGAGAGACGTGAAGAGAATCGGGTAGTCCTATTCGCAATAAAAAATATAGCTCCCGGGGAAGAGTTATTAGTGGATTTCCATTTGAATCGAATAGAAACATTGACTAATACTGTGCAAATTCTTATGCAACACCTCTTTAAGAAATATCTACTTATTGCATTATATTTTTTTATTATCTTTAACAATTTTTTAAATATTTGGGGGTTCTAATTATATTATAATGTGGCAGGATGATTGTGGAAAAGGGCTAGCCGCAAAACATGTAAATGATTATCAATTTCCACTTTCATTTTACGTTGTTTTTATTATTTGCTTATAAATTTTTTGAAATAACTTTGTTTTTGTTGAAATTATATGTATTCTGCATGCCATGTTGATCATGATTCTGCTGATGAGGAGGGGTTTTATTCATCTGTTGATCTAATGGTCTTAATAAAAAAAAAGATCATTAAATCTAACAAGGAACTTGCTAGCTTCTTAGATCGTCTAGATCAAACTCCTGACGTCAAAGCAAAGATCAAGCTCATTATGTCACAACTTAACACATATAAGGTAATAACCATAATTTAAAGTGTTTTTTTTAATGTACTCATATGTTCAATTATGATACTTTGTTCTTTAACTTTTACATTATCTCACGAAAAACCATTTTATTTTTTATAAAGACATTTTTTGTAACAACCTTGGTTAGATAGTTGCATAGGGTTTATTAAGTATAGTTAATTAAATAATTAACTGTCTTAATGTGTATTAGTTAAGTAATGATTAACTATTAATAATATTAATTAATTGATTAATTATTGTTTAATAAATGTCGATTAATTAATTAAATGATTACTTAACACATTCAAAGATCTGGGTAATGAATTAAATGGCTGAATAACTTTAAATTATTTATAATAAGACTTTACGTATGCAGGGGGGAATGAAGCATGGGGTGGAAGGATAAGGTAATAAAGGAATCAGATAAGGTAATAAAGGAATGGGATAAGGTAATAAAGGGGAGGATAAGGTAATTAATGGAGGATAGGGAGTCGGTGAATGGGGGGAGATATGACTGGGAAGAGTCCGACGGGAGAGGGGTATTATGAAAAATTGGGAGGAGAGGACTGTATTTTGGGGGTTGTTGGATATTTTTATGGTTTTGGGGGAGTTTGGTTTTGGAGTTTTGGTGAACCATTGTAGGGGGCACCAGGTTGCTGGGAGTTTTGGGCTCGGGGGCCAAGGATCCTCACGGAATCCTGGAGCTAGGGAGCCGAAAAGGCTCCTCCTAGATGGCTGGGTGGTTAGTCGGTTTTGGTCAGGGTTTGGTCAAAGAAGCAGGCTGGGAAAAGCAGCAGAGAGGACAACTGAATATGGGATAATAGAATCATCCAGAGGTATCTATATTCTGTTATGTAATTCATTAGATTGTTTTTAATCAATTAATTTATGCTGCTTATATGCTGAATGAAAGAAATTACTTATTGTTTCTGCGTAGAAGTAATCTTATCTGTTAAAATTTATGATATTTAATAGGCTAAGTAAACTAGGTCTCTACATTTTTGGAGCTTGTTCGGCCCAGTGTTGGTAGTAGTGGCGCTATTGAGATGCTACAGAATCCTGATGCAGGCGGTCATACAACTTCTAGAGTACTATTTACTTCTCCATATTCCACACCTAATTTAGATAAGAGCCATGACACACACCGCCATGCATCCACAACTCGATCAGAGTCTAGAGATGGTGGCAGAGATGAGGATCATGGTGATGTGGTTGATATGGTTTTATTTCCTGGATCTAGACATGTGACAAGCACAGGGACCGTTCCGTGCACATTTTTGGTCGATGATAATGGACTTCCATTAAAACAATAAAGACTCCCAGGTAGTTTTAATTCATATTTTAATCATTTAATGTTGTCCTTCTCATACATAAATCATCTAGATTATTAATTTTAAATTAATGATCATATCTTTTTGTGTGTAGGAAACGACCTTTTTTATAGGCACCCAGAGAGCAAGGCCTTGTTGATTTTTGGGGCAACCTTACGCATGAGGTGGAATTGCCAGAATTCCAACCTCAAAAAGGAACTTATGGATTATCTTGAAGGCCTCTTTGGAGTAGACACATTCAATAAAAAGGCAGTCACCTCTGCAGCGGGTGAGTATTTAAAATATACGCGGAATATTGATAGATGAATCTTGGAAGGAAATCCTAGGTATGAGCGTCCTCCCTCAATTCCAGAGAGGGAGTGGAAGGCGATCATTGATGATGCAAAAGAGAAGATTTTGAAAAAACCAGGAGAACAAATAACTGGTACACCAGGGTAAATTACAATTTTTTGATTTCAATACTAGCTTTATTTTTCTTTAGATCTAAATAAAAGTGTGGTTATATATAACATACTTGAAAATTTTGATGATAGGTTGTCTGACACTTCGAAGGCAACCAAAGAAAGGATTGCCAAACATGGCCAACACAAGCTAGGCCAGGGAGGCTACTCGAGGTTACAGTCACGAATCGTAAGTACCCAAACATCTTAAGAATATTATTTGTATCACCTTACAACTTTAAGATAATTGCAGCCAAAAACATTAAAAAACCATACCCTTATGCAATGCAGGGCGACGACTTCGGAACTGAAACCACGGAGGAAGACCTCCAACTTGGTTACAAGTATGGTTATAAAGTCATGGTCGAACGTAGGAAAAGCATGGGGCATACACCAAGATCTAATTTGTGGGATAAGGTAAATAAAAATCAGTCCACATTAACCTTTAATTACTTATAAAATATGTCAATGTTTGATATTGTCCATAATTTAATGTCTTACTTTGTTTTAATCAGGGGAGCAACACTATCAATGAAACCATTAGTACTAGACAACAAAGCATTGATAGTGCAACGCAACCAAAAGATCATGGTGCTCCCCAACAACCCCATCCCAGTGAGGTGCAACCCCAATATTTTCCTGTGATTGAGGCCCACAACGGTAAAATGTCTATATATTAATCATATACTTAATATTGTGTACTTATAAATTTTTATGTTTCAATGGCAGAGAATGTCATAGTTGATCCTCCTCAACCTAAAGATCAGGTGAACAGGCCGACAACCATTCCAACGGTGCCGATTAGAGGACCAAGTAAATAATTACATTGCAGAGTTTGTTTTTTTAATATTAGTGAACTACTTCAATGATATTTAAAAATTGGCCATACAAATTTAATATTTTTTATTTTGGTAGGTGATGGCCCCTCACAACAGCATCCACACCGTGGGTATGAGACCAGACGTACTCGGCGTGAAAGGACTGAAACAACATCAGCTGCTGAAGAGCACCCAGTAAACGAAGACATGGAGATGGATGAATTACTTAAGACCCAGAAAGCACAAAAGAAGACTAAAAGAAATTCATGATGTCATGTGATAATTTTATAAGACAATTAGATGTACATTATATATTTGAACATGTAATGATGCATATAATGCATTGACATTATGGTTACTTTTTCATCTGATAATATACACAAGGCTATTTCTATGGCTTGTACAAATCTGTGAATGTGATTTTGTTATACACTTAATGATAATTTCAACTTCTCTTATAATACTTGGTATATATTGATTCAATACTACCTGATTCAAGACATGAGAATGAAAGCAAGACCTGGTGCCTTGTGCTTGCGCTATGGAGTCTAGGCAACAAATAGAACTTGAATATGCAATATGAAACTTCCAAAATCTTGTGACATGATATATGCAACTTTTAAAGTCTTGTGACATGTGACATGTGACAAACATATTTTTCCAAGCAATGTGCAAACTTTAAACTTGGTGCAACATGAAAAAATAAAGTTTTGGGAAGATGCAATAATAATTTTTAAGGATTAAACATGAGGGGATGGAAATGGTCATGTCAATCATTTTATAATATTTTTTCAGAGCATTACCCTTCTTTTCATTGTGTCTCACATGACAAAGAAACAAAATCACATTGCCATTGTCAATTTATATGTGGATGGTTATTCAAGGTTTCAAGACTTTCTCCATATTTTCCTACTTTAATCCTTTCATGGTCATGTTAATCCATATAGAGGTCCATGATATAAACACTCATTGTTATAATTTTGACATAAATTCCAATCTTCACTTTGTCAATTAGAGGGCACAATTTTGGCAACAATTTAATGTTTTTAGTT
>ML824154.1:162746-173272 GCA_009831015.1 Picea engelmannii | reverse complement strand
ATATATATATATATATAAAATAAATTATTGTCGTCGCAATTTCGATGACATGTTCAAACCTTGTGATGAACTTGCTATACAAATTACAAAAATTGTATAGAAATTATCGTTGCAATTGTGATATACACAGGGTATATTGCGATGAAGTTTCTATACAATTTTTATAATTTGTATAGAAAGTTCGTCGCAAGGTTTGTACATGTCATCAAAATTGTGACGACCGCTTCATCACAAACTTTTCCATTAGCGATGAAATTTCTATACAAATTACGAAAATAATATAGAAAATTCATCACAATATACCCTGTGTCAGTAGCAATTGCGACAACCCCTTCATCACAAATGTTTCCATTACTTTTCCAATATTGTTGAGGGTGCGATGGGCTCTCTTTATGGTCACTCTTGCGACAAATTCCCTAGTTTGTTGCGCTTTCGACGATTTATTTACTTAGTTGTTCTAGTGAAGGTATTTTTTTTTTTTGCAATCATGACAACTTCCCTATTGTTGTCGCACTTGCGACGATAATCTAGGTTCGTAGCACATGCCGCGTCATGTGAAGCGACGTTTGGGAGACTCAAGATTCATCGCAATATCTACGACATAACGTCGCAAGAGCGTCGAAATAGTCATCGCAAAATGACCCAAATTTGCTAGTGATTGTTGACTCCACTAGGGAATTATAATATATTTAGGCGATCACAAATACTGCTTTGACCTCACACATTAGGGGGCATCTGTTATAGAAATTTTTTCCTCACTCCATGCATCTTGCTTGGATGGCCTGCCATTTCCCTCTAGAGAGTTGAAGTCCTGTTTTTGCTCACTCTAGAGCCAAAAATACATATTTTGGTACATATACACACCCTCCCAGTTAGACAACTAACGTATATGCAGGTTGCTCCACTACAACCCACGTACATCGATTTTTGTTCTCAAAATAAAAAAAATATGTCAAGTTTCCATGCCATGTCACATGATCCATGATCCTTGACCTTCCATCTATCGGAAACACTCTGACTCGACTCTTCAGTTCCATTTGATGGCTATAAAGTGAGACATTTCCAAGCCTTGGAAAATCGACAATTCAACTTTGAGAGAAAAGACACTCTGGAGAAATTTCACTTCATATTGAGTCTTCATCCCTTTGTCCTTGAAAGTATGAACTTCCTATGTTCATCCCCAAAGATCTTCCTACTTTGTGATGGAGAATCTCATTGACTCCTACATGTGAGATTTCCTTTGTGAAGGATTGAAGTGGTAGAGGCCCATCTGGAGGGACTTAGTTTCTTGTTTTCGATATCTGTCATTATATAATTTTGTCACCTATGTACTTCTGTTCATGATTACTTTAATATAAATACTCTCTTCTCGTTCAATGGATATCTTGCAAATATTTGAATTAATTTCCATGAGTGAATTTGTAATGTATGTTAATGGTGTTGGGATGTTTACAGGAATAATGTGCTTTTCATTGATGGAAATAACAACAACGAACCAAACCTCGAGAGCGCAAAAGATGAGAAAGCTCAGAAGAGATAGTGGTTTCCAGAAGTGCAGATGAGGTCCAAGAGATAGACTCATAGGAGGAGCAAAGGTCGAGACCCGTGAACACTTATAAAGCCTTCTAAGTTAGAGAGATCAGAAGCTCAGGAGGAAGAGCAAAAATGGTTGTTGGATCATCGATCCAGAGGACCAACAATCATCGAATTGAATTAATGAAGGATGTGATAAGCGGGGGAAAATGATTGAGAATTTAATCATCCGAATTTCCGCAGCCGTCGGATTGATTTAAGTGGAAGGACAGGATAATCAAGGGCTGAGATCTGATATCTCGATCACCCGAATTTCCATCAATCGTCAGATCAAAATAAGTGGAAGGAAAGTATAAGGGTGCTATAATCTCATGAGTTGATAATCGTCAGATCTAGGGTTGATAGGGCATATCGGACCCCCCGACCTTTTTTCCTTTAATCATGGGGGGGGTCTGAGTTGGTGGTATTTCCCATGTGGGACCCTCATACATGTCACCTTCTTGTCAAATCGGGCCCCCCTCTCTCATTACCACTTACCGCCTAACCCCCCCTCCGAGAAAACCACCAAACCACTCATACATACCACCTTCTCACTCCGACGTCACAATCCACTACTCGCTACATGTCATACTCCACTACCGTGCTCTGCCTCCATTTCCACTACACTTCCTACACGTCTCACCCACATCAGCAGACCACCTCAGCAAGGACATTTGGAAAACCATGTCATCAAGGACATGTGGAATACCATGTCAGCAAGTACACATGGCATAATCAGATGATGACAAGTTTTAAGAGGAAATTGGCTCATGCCATGTCAACAAGTGACGTAAGGAAGCTACGTCACTCCGGGAGATTTACTTTAGAAGTTTCATCACCAACAAATGTCAAAAGTTCCAAAGTCCTGAAGGATGAAGGTCCAAAGTCTCTCTTAGCCGTCTGATCTGAAGATCACTTCGGGTGCATTCTCAACCGTTGATCTAGTTCAGTGGAAGGACAGTGTAACTGGAAGTGTTAACCAACAACAAGTGGTCTCCACCGCCTATGACTTATTCAGTAGGTGACCACTCTGGAGGAGAATGAAGCAGTGATTATCCTAAATTCCTGAAGTCCCAAACACCAAAGACCTAAAGAAGACCCTGGTTGTTGATTGC
This sequence comes from Picea engelmannii, assembly GCA_009831015.1. Taxonomy (NCBI): domain Eukaryota; kingdom Viridiplantae; phylum Streptophyta; class Pinopsida; order Pinales; family Pinaceae; genus Picea; species Picea engelmannii. The sequence continues at coordinate 170,585 of ML824154.1, read as the reverse complement.
TAGGAGGGGTACGTGTCAGAAGATTATGCATTTGGGTGAAAGCACTCCGGGAGAAACAAGTGCATAGGATTTGAAACTATCGAATCCCAAAGTGCCGAAGTCACTCATGATCGTTGATCATACAGGAGGGTACATGTCCATAGATCGTTGACTCCAGGTGAAAGCGTTCATGGAAAAGTGAAGCACTAAAGAGTCAAAAAGGCCGAAGTCTCGGAGCGAAGGATAGTCGTTGGATTAAAGAGGACAAATGTCAACAGATCTTCCATTTCAGAAGATATCCAGTCAGAAGAAAAGAGAAGTTGAGATTTGAAATCTCCGGAGTCTGGAGACCTGAAGAAGATTTTGACTGTTAATCTGAGAGGGACACGTGTCAATAGATCTTCCACTCCAGAATATTGGCGTACGGAGGAAAGCAGTGTTTGCGATTTGAAACTCCTGGAGCTCGGATCATGAAGTAAATCACAGTCGTCAATTTAAGAAGGTTAGATCTGATCCATTAGTTCAGGAGCACTGTCAAGATCGTGATATCGACGGTCCCGTCGCATTGCGGGGATTGATGGTGCACGAACTTTAAAAAGATGAAGGTGGGTCGCAATCGAAACCACGGTTTTGGAGAAATGACACATGGAGGCTCGGGGTAAATTGCGGGGTGAAACGTAGTTTGTTTGAAACCACCTTTGGACGCGCTTGCAATCGTGTGGTCACATGAGTTCATCACCCAATGTCATATCTAAATAAGGATCTAGCACTCGCTAGACCAAGATCGTGAAGCGCCTTTTGAATAGGCATATGGACACTACCAATGGTCACGTGAAGGAAGGGACTTAGAAGCCAAAGAATCCAAAAACGACTGACTGTAACTGGTAGAGAAGCCAAAGAATCTTAGGATAACGGCCGCTAGTGATGAAAAGGTTTAATATTACTTCCAGAGAAGCCAAATAATATTTGGATAATGACCATTGATGATGAACAGATACAGTATAACTGCCAGGGAAGACGAAGAGTTTGTATGATGATCAGACAGAGGAATCAAGGTGAGAAAGACATGCAAAACAAAGAAGATGGTGTGCTTTTACAATAGTTATGCATGTGGGTAGAATGTGACCGAGTAAATGACCTGAATTGAAGATCATAGGTGCAGCGTATAACATGCAGAGGCATCACAAAGTATAAATGAAGAAGAGAAGTTGAACATAGATTAGATTTTGCGCAGCAGGAGAAAGAGCAGAGTATAGAAGTGGAACAAAGAAATAGAAGTTGGAAGAGGCAAAGGAGACATGGAGCTGTAACAGACCATATAAGAGACAAATAAAGTAAGAAATTTTTTGTAATATTCAATCAAGGTTGTAGGGTGGTGCTAGGGAGGATTGCAGTCCTCTAAATTCTAGTTGGCGCTAGAAGATATTTTGGGAGTTGGTGCTTCCATCTAGTGGGTGCTAGAGAAACCTGGGAGTTGGTGCTAGAGAAATCTGAGAGTTGGTGCACTATGCAAGTTGTAGCTTTCTTTCAGAGGTTGTAGCCTCATATTTGAGTTGGAGCTCAAATACTGTGACGTACATGAAAGTTGGAGCTTGATTGACATCCTAAGAAGAAGAGGTTTTCACCATTATCTGTTTCCTCATGAAAATCAGTGTCTCTGTGTATTCTGTGTGATTGATCAAATATTGTATATCTATGCATGTTAAGTTATCAACAACACATTAAATAATAAATCATAAAATAACATGAAACGTTTCAAGCTTATATACATAATTGAAGTTATATTTCCAACAATTGGTATTAGATCTGGTGCCTTTGATCAAAGGTAGATCCATAAGCTTGAACATGACTAGTCATGTTGGAAGTTCAACTAATAGACCCCCTCTGTTTGATGGAACAAAATTTTCCTTGTGGAAAATAAGAATGAGAACGCATTTAATGTCTTTGGGTGATGATGTTTGGGATGTCATTGAAACGGGATATGTGAAGCCTGTAGTCTTGGCCTCAAAAGATGATAAGCTGGATTTTATCTTTAATGCAAAAGCAATGAATGTCATCCTCAGTGGTCCTTCTGAAGCCGAGTTTGTCAAAGTCATGCACTGTGATTCAACAAAATTTATGTGGGACAAGATGATAAGTAGTTATGAAGGTAATGAAAAGGTGAAAGATGCAAAACTTCAGACTCACAGACTGAAATTTGAGTAGTTAAAGATGGATGAAGATGAAACTATCAGTAATTACTTATTACATATATAAGAACTTGTCAACACTATGAAAGGCCTAGGTGAAATGACAAATGAATCTTTTCTAGTCAAGAAAATATTAAGATCTCTTCCTGATATATTTAACTCAAAGGTCTCTGCTATAGAGGAAATAGTTGATATCAAAACATTGACACTTGATCAACTTCTTGGAACCCTAAATACTTATGAAATGAGAATCACCAAATGTAAATCCACTACAAGAGAGGCATCTTTTAAGGTAGAGAAAAAGATAGACTCCGATGTAGATGAGATTGAAGCAAATTTTGTGAGAAGACTGAAGAAAGGATCAGGTAAATACAAAGGTAAACTTCCCTTCAAATGTTTTAACTGTGGTAAGATAGGTCATTTTGATTCTAAGTGTACTCACAAAATAAAGAATCACACATATGATGATGAAGAGAAGCACAAACACAAGAAGGTCTATAAAGAGAATAATTTTAAGAAGAAAATCCTTTGTGTAAACAATGATGATGATCCCTCAGATGATGAAAGAAGTGACTCTTATATTGAAGATAAAATAAATGATATCATGCTAATAGATTTAAAATATATAAACATTGAAGATACAAGAAGTGAGTTCTCTGATTGTGAAGCAGTAGTAGATCTTGAAGGAGAACTTGTCAGTGCCATGGAAGAGATTGATAGACTCAGAGAAAAGAAAAGAAAACAAAAACAGTTACTGCTCAAGTATGAGAAAACATGCAATGAACCATCTGAAGAAATTAATCCGTTGAAGGTTAAGTTAGAAGAAGCTAAGAATATTGAAGACGTTCTCAAACAACAATTGAAGGAAGCCGAAACAAAAGGTGAAAATTTGGAAGCTGAAGTAGTGATTGTCAGAAAATATCTAGAGAAATTTCAGTCCTTATATCATCAAAATCTAAAAAGTATTAAAGCCTCAGAAGCATTAGCCTCCATTCTGAATCAACAAAGGAATTCAAATTTGAAAACTAGTTTGGGTTATGAAGAGGGATCAAGTAGTGGTCAGCCAAACAACAAATAATCCATCAAATTTGTCAAATCTACAACCATTGACTACAACAAACCTACAGAAACAAAGGAAGAGAATAAGTCGCCAAGGAGGAGTGAAGGAAAATCTACTAGAACTGAATATGTAGAACAAATAAATAATACACCCTCCGCTCAAGGAAATCATCAACATGGAAGAAATCAACCTGCATAAGGAAGAAATCCAAGGAAGAAATATCTGCCACAACAAAGAATGAGACAGCCAAGTAAAAAACAACCACAGACTGCAAATCATGTGATGGATGGGAAAAGGATGCAGATTACACATAACAATCATTACGATCCTTTATTCAATGAACTAGAATGTTACATCTTCCACAATTATGGACATGAAGCTATAGACTATCGCTTAAAAAACTATAAGCTAGATTCAAATCACAAAGCTGAAAATGTCAAGGTTTGGAAGAAGAATGAAGATAACAAGTGTGGATTAGTGTTGTCGGCTCAAAGAAAAAAATACACCTAGTATATTGACAACAAATGCTCTAGTCATATGATAGGTGACAAAATTAAGTTTCTATTACTCAAAGAAAATAAATCAGGGAGTGTGACCTTTGGAAATGATGCTCTAGGAAAGATCAGAGGTAAAGGTCTAGTAAGCTTAAGTAATGGAAGAAGCAAAGCTCAAGATGTATTATTTGTTGATGGTTTAAAGAATAATATTCTTAGTGTCAGTCAAATATGTGACAAAGGATGTGAAGTCACTTTCACTGCCAATAACTGTAAAATAAATATAGTAAACACAGGAGAGCTGATTGCAAAAGGGGTTAGAACAATGTATCCGTTCTGAAGGAAGATAAGGAGAAATGTCATTTAAGCAAACTTGATGAAAGTTGGTTATGGCACAGAAGGCTTGGACACCTAAATTTTGATCATATTGTCAAACTGAATAATGAAGGCACCGTGAAAGACCTTCCAAGAATATCTAAGCCTAATAAATTTGTATGTGAATCCTGTCAAATGGGGAAGCTGACTCATGCTCAATTCAAATCGAAGAGTTCCACATATTCAGATAAAACACTTCAAATTGTTCATATGGATCTATGTGGACCATCACGAAAGGAGGGAATTGGAGGAGAATGTTGCTTTTTGCTAGTCATTGATGGCTTCTCCAGACTTATGTGGGTTGCCTTTCTGAGAGAAAAATCTAATGCGTTTGAGAAGTTCAAAAAATTTAAGGCGTTAGATGAGAATCAGATAGGAAGGAAGCTAAAGGAAATTCGCTCAGACAAGGGAGGATAATTTCTATCAAGATATTTCAAAGAATTCTGTGACAGACATGTAATTAAAAGAGAATATACTATTCCAGGTACTCCTCAACAAAATGGAGTTGTAGAATGCCAAAATAGATTTGTTCAGTAGATGGCAAGGGCTATGATGAGTGAAAGGGACATTTCATAAACCTTCTGGGTGGAGGCTATTCACATGGCTTTTCATATTCTAAACAAAGTGAATCTAAGGCCACATAGTGATAAAACTCCATATGAGTTATGGTTTGGTCGACCTGCATCAATCAAGCACTTCAAAGTATTTGGAAGTAAATGCTACATCAAGAATAATGATGATCATCTGGGAAAATTTGATAGTAGAGCTGATGAAGGTATCTTCTTAGGATATGCAACGAACAGTAAAGGATACATATTCTTTAACAAAAGAATTCATAAATTAGTAGACTGTATTGATGTTTGAATTGATGAAGAAGTTCCTATAAAAGATCAACAGAGAATATGCACTAAGCCAGATGAAAAATTTGATGAGAATAATGAAGATAAATAAAAAAAAATCTCAGAGTCACAAGAAGATGACGAATCAAGTGGAGAAGAGACGCCCAAACAAGAAGAGTCAGGACATCAATCAACATCAAATCCTTCCTTCAGAATTACTCAAAAGAATCATCCTGAAAGTCAGATAATTGGTGAGAAAGAAAAAGGTGTACAAACCAGGAGAAGGATAATCAAAGACACCGAGAAATCACATATAGCCTTCATATCCATGGTGGAACCTAAGAAATTTAATGAAGCTAGTAAATACATAAATTGGTTAAAATCAATGAACGAGGAATTGGACCAGATTGAAAAGAATGACACTTGGGAACTCGTTCCTAGGCCAGCAAATAAAAATGTAATATGATCCAAATGGGTCTACAAAAAAAAGATGAATGAGAAAGGAAATATTGTAATAAATAAGGCTACATTGATCTGCAAAGGATATGCTCAAATAGAAGGACTGGATTTTGATGAAACATTTGTTCCCGTAACAAGATTAGAAGATATTAGAATTTTTTTCTCCTATGCGTGTCATAAACAGTTTAAAGTCTATCAATTGGATGTCAAGTCAGCTTTTCTAAATGGAGATCTAAAAGAAGAAGTCTATATGGAACAAACAGAGGGTTTCCAACTGTCAGATAACCCTGACTTTGTCTGCAAGCTGAAGAAAGCCTTATATGGGTTGAAACAAGCTCCTCGTGCCTAGTATTATAGACCAGATAAGTATCTTCAAGACAAAGTGTTCAAGAGAGGAACAATTGACAACAATCTATATATCAAAATAGAGGGTAATGATTTTCTCATTATGTTGGTCTATGTAGATGACATCATCTTTGGAAGCAATAATGTTTCATTGGTACAATGGTTTTCTTCTGCCATGCAGTCTAAATTTGAAATGTCTATGATAGGGGAACTGTCATTTTTTCTTGGTCTACAAATTACTTAGAGGTCTGAAGGAATATTTATTTCTCAGGATAAATATCTAAGAGAAATGTTGAAAAGGTTTCAAATGGAAGATTCTACACCTATGAGCACACCTATGGTCACTCAATGCAAGTTAAGAAAGGATGATGAATCACCTGATGTTGATTAGAGTTCATATATGTCAATGATAGGCAACCTATTGTACATCACAACATCCTGTCCAAACATAATGCATGTTGTTGGAATGGTAGGAAGGTATCAGGCTACACCTAAACAGAGTCATCTGTTAGCTGTCAAAATAATATTCAGATACTTGAAAGGAACACTGAACTATGGCCTATGGTATCGTAGGAATTAGAATTTTCAACTATCAGTCTATTTAGATGTTGATTGGTCTAACTGCGTGGATGAAAGGAAAAGTACGAGTGGAGGTGCATTCTTCTTAGGAGATTATCTTGTAGCATGGTTGAGCAAGAAGCAATGTTCCATTTCCTTATCAACTACAGAAGCTTAATACATTGTAGCTGCCACTTGATGTACCCAAGTATCATGGATGATTCAAACACTTGCAGACTTGGAGGTAAAGTATAATGCACCGATCCCAATTCATTGTGATAATACTAGTGCAATTAGTGTGTCAAAGAATCCTGTATTTCACTCCAAGACAAAGCATATACCCATCAAGTATCACTTCTTGAGGGAAACGGTAACCAACATTGTTGTTTCTTTGCATTATATTCCATCCAAAGATCAAATTGTTGATATCTTCACTAAACCTCTTGCAAAAGCTCAGTTTGAGTATCTAGGCCAGAAGTTGGATGTGACCCTGTTATCAAGTTAAAATAGTCTATCTGATCAGGGGGAGAGTGCTCCTAGTATATCTTATCAGGGGGAGCACAGAGTCACCCTGCATTTTCTTTGAAATTGATGTCAAAGGGGCAGAAAAAGGTGTTTTTTGTATGTTGGACAACTGAGAGGGGGGGGGGTGAATTAGTTGTTACCGTGCTTAAACAATTTATGCTTCTTTTAAACTCTTTGCTGAGACACTAAATGATAATCTCAATAATGCAGGGAAATAAACCATGACAAATTCAGCATCAGTCACACATATGAGAAACACAGAGACAGATATTTCTTGAGGAAACCCATACAGGGTAAAAACCTCTTTTTCTTTATATGATAAGTAATAGTTACATTCTTTACAATATCATACATATGAGCACCAACTCATAATGATGCTGCAACCTCTGTTTTGCAAGCTACTACTTGCTAAGAGCACCAACTCTCTGTTTTTCTCTAGCACCCACTAGAAGGAAGCACCAACTCCTTGTGTTCAAGCACCCACTTGAACCTCTGAGGACAACAATCCTCCCTAGCACCTCCCAACCACCCTGAAATATAAATCTTTGCTACTGAAATTATTACAGTGATATGATGTTCGATGATGGCATACCTAACTTTATCACTGTTCTGCTCCACTTGATTGCTCTGTCTGTTCTTCTGTTTTTCAAGCTCTAAGCACCATCCCCATTCTCTGCACAGATACTCTTCTGTTCAAATTCGCTGCTGTCCTCTGATCCTTCTTCCCACTTGAATCACCACCATGACCTCATATAGCAAACCCCAAAAATTCCAACAGCAACAACTCCTATCCCTTCTCTGTACCGTGTATTTATAGCGTCTGTGCACCTTTTGCATGCAATGTTTTCCATGCCTCTGCATGCACACTCTGCATCATTATCCTCCACCTCTTCAGTCCTCTATCAGATCATCATCATGACTCTTCAGCTTCTCTAGTGATCATACATCAGTCTTCTTCGACTTCTCTTAGCAGATGTCATCAGTGGTTTTTGGCAGTCTCACAGTGTCGTGCCTCA
>ML824154.1:122771-155650 GCA_009831015.1 Picea engelmannii | reverse complement strand
AAAAGTTATAGTGAAAATCCCAAGATGACTCATTTAAAATTGAATTCATGATGAGTGAAAAACCTTATCATACATAGAATATATCTCCAAAAGTATAATGACCCTGAACCTAAAATGTTTAACATGCATACCTTGATATGTATTCTAAGTAGCCTCCAAATTTTTTTGTCTAAAGCATCCCATAAAAAAATTATAGCAAAAATTCCAAGATGACTTGCTTGAAGAAGCAAAACCCTAGGATCAATGCTATGATACAAAATGTTAGGATCTAACACCTTAAAAAATATAAAGAGTAAATGACTATAGTCCACTTCAAGGGGAAAACCGCCTTTTACAATAAATCCAATTCATAATACAATATGAGATGAGATAAGATGATCCTAAGACTAGCTCTCCTTGGTATATATATGAGACAAAGGGTACAATTATAATGAAAGGGTACAATGAAGGGTTCTAGCCAACATACAAATATAAAACTATAAATGTAATAATTCAGTATCTAGGGTTTAATAAGGGGTTTTAAACATAACATAGGGATTTGTCTAGGTCTTAACAAAAATCTAGTTCAAGGGTTTCTTTAAATCTGATTTTTATTTCTATTATACAAATTCAAGATATTAGAAAGCCTTGAAATCAACCCAAAACAAGATAAATAAATCCTTGAAACAAAATATTATAGGGAATATTTTTTTGTTTAGGGTTTATATATAAGAAACTATTGATGCATGGTAGCATTAGACATGTATTTCCACACAGGTCTATGTGGCTCGACGTGTGGAAATCATCCAAAACCTTCTATCCTTAACTTTAATTTAATTAAAAGAATTGTTGAAATAAAATGATTTCATTAATTAGTTGAGTTATTTATTTAAATGCTAAAAGTTATTAACATGTAATATTATCAATTGATCTCAAGTGAGGTGAGAAGTAATATCAACCATCAATTACTTTGGAGATTAGGGTTAGGTTACAACTCAAGATTATAAAAGCAAGACTAGGGTAAAGGAGAAGACATTTGATAAATTTATTAGAGAAGAGAAGTATTTTTTCTCAAAGGATTGGATCACAAAGGAATGTGGTTCAAGGATATATTGGATAGGTCGATTAATAATTCCATCTAGAGATTAGGTCGAGGAGAAGAGAGAACATATCCAACCACAAGTGCGTTTCAGTCAAGAAAAACCACATAAAAGGGTTGCTTCATACAAAGTTTTTCATATAGTCCTTGATGTCATGTATGTAGGTCACAATGGAGATAGGAGTGTATACGAGGGTTTGATTAAGAAAATGCGCATACACCTCTAGATGCATGCCAAATATTTGTACAATGGAACAAAATTTTCCAGGTTTGTCTTCAGTTGTATTTCTCTCAGTGGGTCATTATCCCTGTTATAGGAGCCCTGATTTTAATAATAATAAAATCATCTTAGCATTGGTTTTCCCTCTGGTGTTTTTCCAGGGGTATCTACCAAAAATTATTGGTTTTTATGTGTGCATGATTTGAATTTTATATTTTCTTCCTCTATCTTTGTTTGGGTTGAATATTCTAGCATTGTATTTTTGTTTTGTGAGATACTAATCTGATTTGCAGTAAGGAAATCACTAGATAAAAATATACCTAGGTGTCGGAGTAAAGGGATTTCAACATGGTATTAGAGTGCATGCTATGAGAGGAATCCATATCAAATATCCATAGCATTTGATAAAATATCTCTCATATCTATACGATATATTAGTATATCCGTAACCAATAGGAAGAAATTGAAGAATTTTTTTTAGGGAAACAATCGTACTGAAGAACTAGGGTTTTGGAGTTTTATGGAGTTCTATGCATGTTAAAAAAGGATTAGGTGCATACATACATGGTCTTATTTGGATATAGTAGTGTATATGTAGTAATTGAAAAGAATGGGCCCGTACATACTCAGGTTTCGGTAAGGGAAGTCACATACATACGTGGGCTTCAGTTGTGCTAGGTGGGTACAAGTTCATACAATTAGTACATGGGAATTTTCAGTAGCAGGTTATTTCTAAGGAAGTTTATCAAGTAATAGGGATGGAAAAAACACCATTGATATTTGAAGATAGATTGGATGCAACATCAAAGTTCCTATGTTGGAAAGAAAGAGTGACTTTGGCATTGAAGGAGTATGACCTTTGGGAGTTAGTGGAAAAATTAGTTGTTCCATCGACAGATCCTGCAGTTTTGGAAGTTCACTAGAAGAAGGAGATCAAACCTAAGCAGGTTCTCTTGGATTCAGTGAAGGATCATATAATTCCTCAACTATCTGAGAAATAAGACAACCAATGATATTTTTGATGCTTTGGTAGGTTTATTCCAGAGCATGAACATGAATAGGGAGATGGTCTTAAGGAATACAATTAGATCGGTGCAAATGTCTAGATATGACAATGTTACCAGCTATTTCATGAGGATCACACATGTGCGTGATAAATTTTCAGCCATAGGGGAGTAAACATAGGATGTAGAGCTCATGAATGTGGCATTGAATGGCCTTCCCAAGCCTTGGAAACCATTTTTCAAGGGAGACTATTCTCAAGAACATCTTCCATATTGGTAGAGACTTTGAGATGATTGCATATAGGAAGAGAATCGGGAGGAGTCTAAGAGAATCAAGCAAGGAAGTAGTGATGAGATATTGTCTCTTGTCAGTAAGACAAGGAATGGAAAATGAAAGAGTTCTAGAAAGAAGGGTAACAATGATGGAGGATCATCACAGCCAAAGATTAAGAAGGACTTGAGTCAAATAAAGTGTTTCTCATGTCATAAGAATGGACATTATGCATTTCAGTTTCCGAAGAAGAAGAAGGATAAAGGAAAGACGTAGACAAAAAAATCAACAGAGACACAACTAGATGAGTTTGCAGTGAAGTTTGAGAAGGATTAATCATTGATTTCTTTCCTTTCTACTAACACAACTATGAGGAGTTCTTGGTTGTTGGATAGTGGTGCATCTTGTCATATGACAGAAGAATGGGAGCTATTTAGAATTATGATGGAGAGAGACATAGATGTTCATGTTTATGTTGGTGATGATGCCAGGTATGTAGTGAAGGGAGAGAGAATGGTTACGTTCCGGCTCGAGTTAGGAGGTTTGTTAGATTCCCATTATGCTCTTTACGTACTAGGTTTGAATAAGATTTTCCTCTTAGTATCAACGATGGAGGACAGGGGTTTTTTCATTACTTCTCATAGAGGGAAAATACTCATACATCTAGAGAAAGCTATCCTAGACACAACAATGGTCGTTGGCGCTAGAGAGGTAACTTTATACAGGTTGCAGGGAAATCCTATTCAGGATTTGGTACATGAAAGTGAAAACCTATGTGATTTGTGGCAAAAGAGGTTGGGGGAACTACACTATAGGGCATTGTCGGTTCAGAGGGGTATTGTTACAGGTCTTCCAAAGTTCAATATTGAGTAGCAGGGAGTGTGCAAAGAGTGTGCACTTGGAAATAATTCCAAGGATTCTTTTTTGAGCAGTGAGAGTGGGTCCAAGGGGATATTGGATATTATTCATTCAGAAGTGAGTGGGATAACTCCAATAGAATCAATACAAGGATCATCATACTGTTGGATTACTGAGAAGGGGGGGGTGAATCAATAATAGAGAAATTTAATCCTTTTTAACCATATAATCCAAGTGTTATATCAATGAATCATTATCATCCAATAACTGCAGAGTAAATAATAAATGAACAAATGAATAAACATATGCATACACAGTACACCAATGTTTTACGTGGAAACCCAAATTGGGAGAAAACCACGAAGTCCTTTGTATCTGATAAATTTTCCTCTATCCTCTGCATATGATAAATCTTCTCCCCTTGGAACCATGCCTCTATCCTTTGCCTCTGATACATCTCTCCCCCTTTGTCATCAATGGAAAAGGTATCTTTCCATCTGGGGTTTCTCCCCCTAAATGAATTGTCCTCTTATGGTGCTTCCTCATGTACATATAAGACATATAAGATAAACATTCAAAAATCATTCAAAAAACATTCATTTTGGAGTAGAAATAAATCTAAGTCTTTGGCGAAAATATTCAAAGGCTTCCCGTGGAAGTGGTTTTGTAAAGATGTCTTCCACTTGTTCTTTTGTGCCCACATACTGAACTCTGATGTTCTTTTCTACAAACTATTCCCGTAGAAAGTGATACTTGATTGGAATGTGCTTAGTCTTGGAGTGCATCACCAGTTTTTTTGAGATACTGATGGCACTTGTATTATCAAAATATATTGAAATGAGCTCATCATACTTAACCTGTATATTTGTCAAAGTTTTTTTCATCCAAAGAACATGTGTAAAACATGTTGCTGCTGCAATATACTTTGCCTTGGATGTAGATAGAGATATTGATGATTGTTTCTTACTTATACATGAAACCAAACACTCACCTAAGTAGAACGATGCTCCACTAGTGCTTTATCGGTCATCAATACAACCTGCCCAATTTGCATCTATGTAGGCAATAAGTGATAGATCTTTTCCTTTTGGATACCATAATCCAAACTCTTCTGTTCCTTTGAGATATCTGAAAATCCTATTTACTGCTAATACATGTGATTCCTTTGGTGCTTCTTGAAATCGTGCCACTTGTCTAACTGCTTGCATTACATCTGGTCTAGATGTTGTCACATATAGTAGGCTGCCAATCATTGACCTTTATTGCCTTGGATCTATAGACTTCGAATCATCATCTTTGCTCAACTTACAACTAGTTTGCATGGGAGTGATAACTTGTTTGCAATCTTCCATTCCGAACCTATTTAGCATTTCTCTGATATACTTGGTTTGAGAAATAAAAATTCCTTGGTTTCTTTCATGTATCTGAAGTCCTAGAAAGAAGAATAGTTCTCCAAGTAACCACATTTCAAATTCATGCTGCATGTATTTTGCAAATTTCTGGCTTAACCTGTCATCATCACTACCAAAAATAATATCATCAACATAAAATTCAATTAATAAAATATTACCTTGACTTACCTTGATGTAGAGGTTGTTGTCTGCACTTCCTTTTTTGAACCCTGCCTACTGCAGATACTTATCCAGTCTGGAGTACCATGCTCTAGGAGCCTATTTTAGACCATACAAGCCCTTCTTGAATTTACATACGTAGTCTGTATTCTATGACAACTGAAATCCTTATGGTTGTTCAATGTAGACTTCTTCATCAAGTTCCCCATTCAGAAAAGCTAATTTTACGTCCATTTGATATATTGTAACATTTTTGGAGCATGCATAAGATAAAATTAAATGGATTGCTTCCATTCTGGCAACTGGGGCAAATGTCTCTTCAAAGTCGATTCCTTCAATCTATGCATATCCTTTACATACCAATCTAGCTTTGTTCCTTGTAACATGTCCATATTCATTCAATTTATTCCTGAAAACCCATTTTGTGCCGATTACATACTTATTCTTTGGTCTTGGAACCAATTCTCAAGTGTCATTTTTCTCTATTTGATCCAATTTTTCATCCATAGACTTATTCCAAAATTCATCCTTATAAGCTTCTTCAAAACGGTTTGGTTCAATTGTAGATCAGAGGGCTAGGTGTGTTTGTTCTGGTGAACGGATTTTTCTTCTAGTCTCAACTCCTGCATCTTTGTTTCCAATAATCTGATCTGAAGGATGATTCTTCTGTACTCGTTTGATAGGTGTCTTTGGAGATACTTTCTAAACTTGTTCTTCTTCTTCTGTCAGATTCTCTTCATCTTCATCTTCCTCTTCTACTTTTTTTTCATCTTCTTCTTCAAAAAGTTGTTCCATTGATTTTTTTTCTTCTTCCTTTGATTCTGGTCTGCATGTTTCATCAATTGTTACATTGATTCTTTCCACAACTTTGTTCAATCTTAGATTGTAACACTTGTATTCTTTCCTTGTAATTGAGTAACCAACAAGTATTCCTTTGTCCACACGAGAGTCAAACTTTCCCATTCTTCCATATTCTCTTTTGATGTAGCATTTACTTCCAAAAACTCTGAAGTGCTTCAAATTTGTTGGTCTTCCTTTCCATAGCTCGTAGGGAGTTTTATCAGTGTTGTTTCTAAGCATTACTCTATTTTGAATGTGAATTGTTGTATGCACTACCTGTATCCAAAATATATTTGTCAATTTGGAATCCATTAACATTGTTCGAGCCATTTCTTGAACTGTCTCATTCTTTCTTTCAACAACTCCATTCTGTTGAGGTGTCCTAGCAATGGAGAATTGCCTTTTTATTCCATGACTACTACAGTTGTCCATAAATTCCTTTGAAGTGAACTCTCCTCCATTATCAGATCTCAAACATTTGATTCTTGAATCCATCTCATTTTCAACCATTTCCTTGTAGATCTTGAAGTTTTCAAAAGCTTCTGACTTGTTTTTGAGAAAGCAAACTGCAGTCATTCTTGTATAATCATCAACTAATAACATAAAGTATTTTTCACCTTTTAAGCCCTTTGTTGTAGTTGTTCCAACTAGATTAGTGTGCACAATTTAGTGGTCTTGTTGTTGAATATTCCTTTGATTTGAACCTGGTCTTTGTTTTCTTTCCTTGTTAACAATGTTTGCATAAAGTGTTGGTTGGTTTTGTGATCTGGGGCATTTCTTTGACTGCTTCTCTTTTGCTGACTTTGACAAGGTTATCAAAATGCACGTGACCCATTATTCTATGCCATAGCGAACTTTCATCTTCCTTTCCTAGAAAACACTTTTCATTTCCAATTTCACTTAACACATATATGTTGTTTGAAGTTCTTGCAACTGTACTGACCAATTTCCCTGAACCTTCTTTTCTTATCTCACACTTTTCTGAATCAAAATTAAGTTTATGACCTTGGTCACACATTTGACTCACACTTAGAAGATTATGTTTCATATCTTCTACCAGTAGAACATTTTGTGCCTTTTCATTCTTGTTCCCAATTCAGACTGTGCCTTCTCTAATGGTTTTGGATGAATTATCAATTCTGGAGGAGACTGATCCATTTTTTTTATTTTCGTAATGTAAGAAAATTGTCTTTATCACCTATAATTTGTTTTGAACATCCACTGTCAACATACCAACCATGTTTCTTCTTCTTAGCTTGTAGAGCGACTGTGCATTCTTCATTGTTATACTGATCTTTCTTTCTTATCCATGTCGTTTTCTAAGGTTCTTGTCTGTGACTGTTGTTATTTTGTTGAGGTTCTTTAGGAGGGACTGTCATTCTGCAATCCTTGGCCATGTGTCCAAAATTGTTACATTTGTAACATTCCACTTCAGTGCTCAAAGATTCAAAACGGTTGTAACTTCTTCTTTGTGTGTCACTAGGTCTCCTTGAATAATCCCTTTGTGTATAACTCTCAAAGTTGTTACTGTTCCTGTTGTTAGCTATGCAATTCATAGCTTTGTGTCCAAAATTATTACATGCATAACATAAACACAAAAATATAGTTTAATACCTGGGAGTTGAAGATCTTCTGAAAGGAGGTGCTCTTATGAATCCTTGTTCTTCTTGAGGCCTATCTGTCTGTTGTTTATTCTGAAATCCGAATCTTCTTGGTGGAGGAGTGTCCCTGTAATCTTCCTTGTATATCTTCCTATCCTCTTTGATTGTTTTTGCATAGCTCTTTGGATTTGTTTCTTGCTATGTTGTTTTGGAGCTTGATCCCTTTTCTGTCTGATTGTATCCAAGTCTAGACTTGTCAAGATGAGATTTTTGACTGTTGATAATGTCATCCAGAACTTTCGAGCTATTCTGCATATTTTTCTTTTGAATATCCTTTCTTAGTGTGACAACCTCTTCTTCCAAGTTTCCAATGATCTTGTCCTTTTCTTCTAGTTGTTATTTGAGTGCTTCTTCAATTGTTTTATCTTCTTCTATTTGAACCTTCAATTTTGTGATCATTTGTTCTAGTTCTTGAGTGTCCTTTTTCTTGTCTAGTTCTGCTTGTAGTTTCTTGTTTTTCTTCTTTTCTCTTCTGATAAATTCTATGGCACGCATTAATTCTTCTCAATAGTCAACGTCTGCCTCTTCAATTTCTTCTTTGAATTCTTCATATTCTTCTTCAGCTTCTTCATATTCTTCTTTGGAGTCTTCTTTGTCAGAGTCTTTTACTGCCATGAATATAACTCTTCCTGTCTCATTGTCACTGACTTCATCTTCATCTGATGATGAGATGGCTTCTTACCGTTGGTTCTCTTGTTCAGTATTTTGACGAAGTTGGCCACTTCTTCATCATCTTCTGAGGTGTCATTGCTGCTACTATATTCTTCTTGTTCCTTTTTCTTTTTCTTTGATCTTTTGGATGCCTTGAAGGCTGCTTCTTTTACATCTGGATTTTCCTGCTCAATTATCATTTCATATGTTGTGAAGATTCCATGCGGTTCGTCCATGCTTATTGAGTTCAGATCCAATATTTCTTCTAGTGTTGATATCTTAGGGTTGAATCTCATAGGAAGAGATCTTAGTATTTTTTGAACAATTACAGATTCTTCAATTTCTTCTCCCAATCCTATGATTGCATTCACTGTTTCATCGACTCGTAAGAAATAGGCTGCGATATCTTCATCTTCCTTCATTTTTAGTTTTTCGAACTGACCTCTGTAAGTATAAATATTTGTTTCTTTGACTTTTGTATCTCCTTCATAAATATTTTGAAGCTTGTCCCAAATCTCTTTAGCAGATTTATAGTGTGCAACTTTGGTGAATACCGTATCACTGAGACCATTCAAAAGTGAATTTGTGGCTTTGTAATTATTCTCACCGAGTTTTACTGCTTTTTAATTTGTTGGTGGAACTACTAGTGCTGTGTATCCATCTACAATTGATTGCCAAACTTGAAATCTCTGTGCCTGTATATATGTCCTCATCCTTATGCTCCAAAAAGCATACTTTTTTCCATCAAACTGTGGTATTCCACTTTTATATGAGTTGGTACTCTCCATGATCTACCTTTCAGTGGTTAAACTGATTTTTTAAGGAACCTGCTCTTATACCAATTGTTGGATTACTGAGAGGGGGGGTGAATCAGTAATAGAGCAATTTAATCCTTTTTAACCATATAATCCAAGTGTTAGATCAATGAAGCATTATCATCCAATAATTGTAGATTAAATAAGCAATGAACAAATGAACAAACATACACATACACATACACAATACACCAGTGTTTTATGTGGAAACCCAAATCGGGAGAAAACCACAAAATGTTTTTTCTTATATGTCTTGAAGAATTACATTCATTGGAAGCACCAACTTCCTTTGTTTTCCAGCTGCAACTAGAAGGAGGCTCCAACCCCCTAGTTTCTCATGTTACAACCCGAGGGAAGCTCCAACTCCCCAATTCTCTGTCTACAACCAGAAGGAGGCTACAACCCCCTATGTTCTCCGAATACAACCAGAAGGTGGCTACAACCACCTGTTGTTTCCACGTCCTGCCACCCTGAAGTAGAAGTAGAATGATGGAACCACTGTCAACCTGTCACTCTGAGATATACTGTTGTAAACTTGTACCAATAAATCTGAACCATGAATCAACCATGCATCAACCTGTACCTCAACCTGTAATCAACATGTACCATAAACAAGTGCATCAACCATGCACCAACCTGTACCAAATAACCTGTAATCAACTTGTACCATAAACAAGTGCATCCAACCATGTACCAAGTATGTACCAATCATGTGTCAACTACTCATCAACTATGACTCATCAATATGTACCAACATCATCAACTATACACATCATGTATGTGCCAACTCATCAACTACTTGTCTCAACCATGTACTCAAAATGTACCTCAACCAAAAGCCCTCATCAATTTCATCATCCAAATATGATTTGGAGCTCTGTAATAGAGTTGGTGTGTATGATCACATTCCTGCAAACCTTCCTTAACTTCAACAAAAAGAGACTACCATTTTCGTCAAACTTTTATTTAGTCTCACATGCCTAGTTTTGGATTAGTCAACAACCCTAACTTGAAGTAATCATACCTTTGTACCTGTAATGTATAAAGATATGAAACTGATATACAATGTTATTCAGTGTTTTTTATGTAATTTCTCCAGGTTTCACTACTTGGAACGTCTCAAAAAAGGATTTATAGCAAAAATGACATACCTTGTTGAATTATGGCTTATTCTAGAGGGCGACCTTGTAGAGCGTTCCTCGCACAAAATATTTGTTGAATTTATCTGAAACTGTTAAAAAGAATACTAAATATTGTACCCTAACCATCACATTTGTTTTTACTGAAATTTGATCTGTTATGAATAAGTTATGACGTTTTTACCCGAAACACTTGTTTTTGACTAGTTTCAGGACTAGCCACAAACCCTATTTTCCACGGAGTCTAACTCCAAACATACAATGACCCACAAGATGAATTTATTACCATAGATACTTGGATATGTTTTCTCAATGGCATATCAATTTCATAGTATGAATCATTATATAAAAAAACTTATAGCGAAAATGGTGAGATGACCTGTAAATAACATACCTTAGAAAGCACCATCAAAAGAATTTATCCTTCCTTGCATTTTGGCCTTCTTTTCTTCACCTTCCCTCCGAATTTAGGCTTATATATCCTTGGTTACCTCAGAAACCTATAGATATTCAATATTCTCAAGTGTGATTAAAATGAGAGAGCCTTGCCTCTTATTTATACTCTCCAAGTAGCTTCCTTAAAAAGATCTTCTAGGTCACTTGGCCCCACTTTTCTTATTTTAGGGTTAACCCACTTCTAATTTCTCCATTAAATTTATTATTGAAATAATTTATTTTGTATTCACTTTGAATTATAATACACTCATTACTTCACTTTATTATTTACCTTTTAAAATCTCTTAAACCACTTTGACTACTTTGACCTTTTGGGGCTTCTAGATGACATATGAGGGTCCTCCCACTTCGTAAGGCCATAACTCTTAAACCGTGAGGAGTTATGTGATGTTCCACATACCACCATAAATGGAATGACATGTAATATCCATATAGAATATTATTATTTGAAAATATATCATAACTCATACCGTTATCCATCAAACAAACTTGGGTCCATTACCCAAACCTGGGGTCTCCAACTTCTCATGGCCATAACTCTCTAACCGTGAAAAGTTATGTGACGTTCCACATACCACCGGAAATGGAATGACAAGAAATATCCATCTAGGATAGTTTACCTGACAAATTCATTGTCCTTCATTTCATTATTCCACAATTAATCATGGGTTCTCTTACTCCGCAAAGCGTCTTCTCGTGAGGGATTTCACCATAAGGGGACTACTTTGGAGTTCATCCATCTTTACTTCTTATCAACCATGAAAATACAATAATGAGTCATATTTAAATCAAAAAATCTTGGTTCCATTACCCAAACCTTTGTGCTGCGGGGCTTTCTTCAAGGGTTGACATCAATGACAACCAACTTTAATCAACACATACTATGTGACATTTCTTGATTTTTTTTCCAGGAAAACCTGGATATTCTTTATGAAGACCAAGGATGAGGTCTTAAATCAGTTTTAGGAGTTTATAGCTCAGGTGGAGAACCATACATGGAAGAATATCAAGGTCTTGAGGTCAGATAATGGGGGAGATTACACCTCTAATGACTTCAAGTATTTTTTCAAGGAGGCAGGGATCAAGAGAGAGCTGACAATCTCATAAAACCCTTAGAAAAATGAGGTTACAAAGAGAAATAATTGGTTCATCATCAATTTTTCTAGGACTATGATACCTGACCAGGAGTTTCCTATGTTTCTTTGTGCAGAGGTGTGTAACACGACCATATATGTGTAGAAAAAGAGTCCTCACAGGATATTGGTGGACCAGACTCTAGAGGAGTATTTCTCAGGAGTGAAGCCATATATAGGTCATTTGAGGATATTTGGTTGTCTAGTCTACATCCATGTGCATGTGGAGAAGAGGATAGTGCTAGAGCCTCCAAAATAGAAGGGTATATTTGTGGGGTACAACGAGACCTCAAAGGCTTACATGATATTCATTCCAGAATAGAGGAAGAAAATTGTGAGTAGAGATGTTAAGTTCGAGGAGAACTTGTCATATGGGAGATCTTGGGAGTCATCCGTAGTGACAAAGGACAAGGAGCAGTAGGATTTGAAGGATGAGAAACAATTAACAATTTAGAATTTAGGTGAGGAGGATTTATCCCCTTCCAGTCTTTTCAAGAGACCCAAGTGGATATTGCAAACATTGAGGGATGTTGGTGAGGCTCCTAGGAGTGAAGTAAGAGAGATTGGGCCTTGAAGAAAGTTTCCAAACTACATGGTGCTTATGAGTAGCATAATTGATGTTATTCCTTCCAGTTTTTAGGAAGAAAAAAATCAACAAGTATGATAGGATGCCATGGTAGAGGAGTACAATGATGTTTGGGATGTAGTGTCGAGACTGGAGGGGAAGTCAATTGTGAGTTCCAAGTGGATATAAAAGATAAAACATGTTTTGTATGGTGGTATTGAGAAGTTCAAGGCAAATTTTGTGGTGAGAGGGTTCTCCTAGAAAGAGGGACTGGACTATGAGGAGAAATTTTCTCTAGTCTCCAGGTGTGATTAATCTATTCGAGTTGTTATGTCTATTTCTTCAGTTATGATATGGAGGATACATCAAATGTATGTGAAAACAACTTTCCTCAATAGGATCATTGGGAAGGAAGTATACATAGAGAAACCTCAGGGATTTGAGGTACATGGGAGGGAGTCTCATGTGTGTAGGATAAAGAAATCCTTGTATGGAATCAAATAGGAACCTAGGTCACGGTATTCCAAAATTGAAGGATACTTGCAGAGTATGGGATTTACCAAGAGTGAGGTGGATCCTAAATTGTACTTCATACTTGTTGGGTCTGATCCACTCATCTTGGTTATGTACATAGATGATTTATTTCTCACAGATGTTGATGAGCTTATTGTACGGTGCAAATAATATTTATCTACTGAGTTCGAGATGAAAGACATTGGATTGATGCATTATTTCTTGGGGTTAGATGTATGACAAGTATCATGAGAGATATTCCTTGGACATGGAAGTACACATTTGAGATATTGAATAGATTCAAGATGGAGGACTGTATACAGATGGCTACACCTATGGATACCAATCTGAAGAAGGTGATCACTTCGTATTCAGAGTTAGTGGATCCTAGGATATACAAGAAATTGATAGGGTCCTTGATGTATTTAGTTAACACCATGATAGATATATGTTTTGTTGTGAACACCTTGAGTCAGTTCATGGTGGACCGAAGGCAGGTGCATTGGATAACAATGAAGCATGTGTTCATGTACTTAAGAGGTACAATGGAGTAAGGATTAAGGTATATTGGATGAGATGGAGTGAAGTTGTAGGGAAATACAAACTCAAAATGGGTAGGGAGTACAATAGACATAAATAGCACCTCAAGGTGATGCTTTAGCTTGGGATCAACACTGATTACTTGGTTAAGTAGGAAGTATAAATTTGTAGCACTCAGCTCAGCAGAGGCAGAGTATATGGTAGCGAGTATGGCTAGTTGTGAATCCATTTCGCTTCTCACTTACAAGTTTATTTTATTAGGAGTTAGAGCCTATGGTGATATATTGCGATAATAAGAGTTGTATCAAACTCTTGGAGAATCTAGTATTCCAAAACAGTTCCAAGCATACATAGATCATATACCACTTCATTCAATATAGGATCTAGAAGGGAGCAATAAATCTTCAATATATTTTCACAGATGAACAGGTTGCAGATATTCAGACCAAACTCTTGGTTAATGGGAAGTTTGTGTTCTTCAGAGACAAAATTGGAGTGGTGCATATTACCTTACTTTACAAGAGGGAGTGTTGATGCATGTTAGCATTGAATAGGCATTTCCGCACAAGTCTATTTGTCTAGACGCGTGGAAATCGTCGAAAGCCTTCTATCCTTAACTTTACTTTAATTAAAAGGATTACTGAAGTAAAGGGATTTTATTAATTAGTTGATTTATTTATTTAAATTCTAAAAGTGATTAACATTTAATATTATCCATTGATATCAAGTGAGGTGAGAAGTAATCTCAACCATCAATCACTTTGGAGATTAGGGTTAGGTTATAACTCAAGATTATAAAAACAAGGCTAGAGTAAAGGAGAAGACACTTGATACATCAATAAAAGAAAAGAAGTATTTTTTATTAGAGTATTGGATATGAAGGACATTGATTCAAGGATATCTTGTATAGGTAGAGAAGGAATTTCATCTAGATACCAAGTTGAGGAGAAGAGAGAATAGAGACAATCACAAGTGGGTTTCAGTCAAGCGAAACCACATGAAAGGGTTGCATCAGACATAGTTTTCCATACATTAATTGACGTCATGTACATGGGTCACAGTGGAGATAGATGTGTATACATGGGTTTTCTTAAGGAAAAGCACATGCACCACAAAACACATGCCATATTCAGTTCATACATCGGAACATACTTTGTCAGTTTTTTCTACAGTTGTATTTGTCTCAGTGGGCCATTATCCTTATTACAAAAGCCTTGATTTTAATCATATTAAAATCATCTCAGCATTGGTTTTCCCTCTGGGGTTTTTCTAGGGGTATCTACCCAAAAATATTGGTGTTTATGTGTGCATGATTTGGTTTCCAATTTTGCTTCCACTATCATTGTTTGAGTTGAATATTCCAGCAGTGTATGTTTTTTTGTGAGTTGCTAATGTGAATTGTAGTAACGAAATCACTGGATAATAAGATTCCTAAGTGCCAGAGTAAATGGATTTCAACAGAAACAAAGCACAAACCATCAATAAACTAGTATAGGAAATAAAATATACCATGAACTTTGCAATAGACTGGGAAATAAATCCAAATTATGATTTTTCTTTGATTTTTCATTATACTTCTTTCTAAATTATTATCACAATATCTCGCACCTTTGTGAAAATAATTTCACAATGGATAAGACAAGTGTAACATGGAAGTGTTACCACTGTCACCTTAGTAATCACTTCCCTCGTTTTAGTGAAGGATAAAATCCAACACAAGTGAGGCTTCCCTAGTAAGATCAAGGAATCCTATAGCAAGATAAGATCAAGTATACGTCCTCCTATGTCAGTTACTCAAACAAACCACCACTAGATAAAGGTTCTCAAGGTAAGCATAAGGTGGTTTAATGAAGCAATTTTCATATTTGTATATGTGAAGTATTTAAGATAATTGATGATGTTTAGCAAGTTAAAATAGATCAAAGAGATACCCCAAACACTAGAAATGAAGGGAAAATCTATGGTTGTGAAAAACTTGTGTAAAATATGATGACCTTTAGCAATATATGAAGTTATAACAACAACAATAAATTGACCCTCTAAATAATTTAAGCATACAATACCACTAGGGATAAAATGTACAAGATAAACTAGGGTTTTGCAAACAACTTATTGCTGAAATGATAAGAGAATATAACATCCTTAACCATGAGAGACACCAAGCCCTAGAAGGATTAAAATTAAATCAGAAATAGAATAAATTATGATAAGATACACTTTCAAGGTAAAAGATGCCAATAAAACTCTAGATGTCAAGCACATTTATAGCTGAAAATTAAAGTAGAATTGACAAAAACCTTAGCAATGATGAATACATGAGGGGAAAATTCCTCTATTTATATGAGGAAACCAAGCACTTTCCCTCATTTCATTGAGTTAATATCCACTAAAAATGTTGGAATATCCAGAAATACTGAGAGGGGGGGGGGTGAATAAATATTGCCTACTTTTTCTTATTAATTCCTTCAATATTAAGCACACACATTAATTATTCAATTAAGAAATATATGATGAACAACAAATCCTTATGAACACAATATTTTATCATGGAACCAAAAAGGGAAAACCACCAACACTTTTCTATTAAGTGGAAAATTCATTTTCTTACAAGTTACATAGAAGGAATATGTTCTTCCTTTTCGATTAGCACCAAATGATTAGGATGCACCCACACCCTTGTTCACCAGCACCAACTGGTAGTAGGCTTCAACCCCCTATTTAGTTAGCTACAACTGACAAGGAAGCACCAACTCCCTCTGTTCACAAACACCAACTAGTAGGAGGCTACAACCCCCTATTTAGTCAGCTACAAATGACAAGGAAGCACCTACTCCCCTGCAGGCTCCATCTTGATCTTGCACCACCCAACCACCGTTATTTTCTCAATGTAATTCAATCTCTTATGCTCTTCATTGACTTTGATTCATGCAACCATTAACACAAGTCCTATCAGATTTGACCTTTTGACTTTGACTTGTTTTTCCCTTGCTCCACCCTTCCTCCCTTTATGTAGGTTATAACACTTATAACCTTTTGTTGTACTATGTTCAAAAAAACAAAGATGCTGTCAATTCTTCATGGTATCTTAGATTCATAAACTGTTGTACTTTCTACTTGTCTGTTGCAACCTCTCCTTGTATGATCTTCTAGTTATCTGCAGTCAAACTTCATCTCTTGCTCTCTAGCTTCTATCATTTAATATTCAATGAATATGTTGGAATCCAATAAAGGTATTCTATATAAAATACTGGATTTCATAACTTCTTCTATGTCTTCTTCTGTTCTTGAACTTCAATAAGACATTGATAGGCATCTTAAAACTAACAGTTCTTCATCTTGGACTCTGCTTCTGTTTTGATCTTCTTATATGAACCACAGAGACATAATCTTCTCACCATTCTTTCTCATTTATATAACCTTCAAAATGGTGTGAGATATAACGTATTGTTTCCTTTCGTTTGGACCATCACACCTCTTCATTTTAACATTAATAATAATCACTTTTATTATTCAGACATTTATTGTTAATTATTTTAATTTAGTAAGAGTTATTTTCCTAAATCAATCACAGGTATGGATCGATTATTTTTAACTCGATTTTATATTCCTACAAATATTTGTAGAAACCAAGTTCTGCATAGGCACTTCCTTCAAACCATTACATGTGACCGAGTGATACAAAACCACGTGCATTATCAACTTTAGCGATGTATTATATTCTGCCTTTTAAATCTCTTATTCTATATGACCAATGGAAATGACCAGACGCTAGGACAAATGAGTTCTTGAGTGCTTATCAATTCAACGATCACGATTTAATCCCCTGATGAGATGGACGACAGTCAGGGCATCGTGAACTTCATCATTCAAAACTTCAGGATTTCAACTTTTCGGTTTTTCAAATCAGATCAAATGGTTTATTTAGTGGAACCAGATCAATGGTAAGATTTGATCCTTACACTTATCCTTTCACTTATTAATCTGAAAGCTAGGACTTAATCAAGAATTGAGATGGATGGACACCATTTACTTCGTGACTTCATTCTTCACTTGAGTGTGACGTGTAGGCAGGGTAGTGGAGTGTGGTAGTGGAGCGCGAAGGTGGTATGGATGAGTGGTTTGGCGGTTTACTCGGGGGGGTTTAGGCGGTAAGTGTTAAGGAGTGAGGGGGGTCCAAGTTAACAGGAAGGTGACACGTTATGATGGCCCCGCTTGGGAAAAACCACCAACTCAGACCCCCCCCACCGTTAAAGGAAGAAAGGTCGGGGGGATCTGATATTCCCTGTCTACCATAGATCTGAGCGTCTGATTATCGACCATCGAGATTAGCGCTCCCTTTATCATAAAGCGCCAAAACTGTCATGTGACGACTAAACTTAGGATAAAAGCATTTTATGGGTTTTTGCAATTTACCCTTTCTTCATTTTGTCACCAAGGGGTAAAAAATACATCATTTTAAATCAAATCAACTTGCGAGTGATTTAATTCGTCACCCAAGCTCCACATGCATATCAACGATCTTGATCTGATCTGATCGTCCAACTATTTGACATCAACCATTATATGCTAACATAATACTATTGATATCAATGACAATTCGTCATAGCAACTTATCATCACATCAATGATATCGACTGTTGACATTAATGACAATGTATTAATGACACTATATCCAACAATATCCCCCTTTTTCATTGATGGAAACATTCAAACTTCATAATGAATCTCCCCTTGATATGTTTCATATCTCCTTTGAAGTTATTTTGCCCCTTTGACATCAATGGAAAATGGTTGTTTCCTTTATGGTAAAACTATGTTTGTCTATATACTTCTGACCATAATTTAAAAATGGATAACGCCTCCTACAATCATACTTTTCCTGTCATACTGAATTCTAACATCCCCGGACTCACACCGGTCGGGACATACCACTCCTCAAACACTTTACTTAGCTCTGAAACTGTCTTTGTAACATTCTCAGCCTTCAACAGACCAGGACATGCTACTCCTGAACACTCTTTCATGCTCAGATACCAATTTGTAACGTTCCTGACCATTCATGTCGGGCCATGTTACATTAGAGAACACTTACGTTCTCTCTGTGGAACATACTGTAACATACTTAGCATCCTAACTAAGTTATGTCTCATATAATTTTCTAACTGCATAAAATTAAAAACATATGCACACACATAACTCTTGCATAAGCTTAATATATATAAAACGTGAATAGACAAATACGCTATGTAAATGCATGAATTCACACTGAAGTAAACATATACATGCAGCATATACATGCAATATCCATAAGCATATAGACATCTATAATCACGCATACGATAAACCCATAAAAATAACACGTGAATAACAATGCAACATGTAAATTAATCACACAATTGACACTTTTCTTTGTGAGAATATCACCAACTGCATGTAGACCTTCCATGAACCTCCCAGCCTTAGACCACACTATTCATCACTCTCAACAGTGAGTCACCCCTGAGCTGGGACTAAACTCCACTCGGGTAAAGGGTTCCTAACCAGGCTAAAGGATCATGGACAATATGAAAGACTCTGTCTCATGTGCTCACTCAAATAACAGCCTACAGTCCCTCATTCCCTACATGCCTGTCCCACCCAAGGAAGTGTGCCCCTTCTCTTCTCAACAGTCCCTCGGCTACCCCACTTCCTTTCCAGGGCTTCAACAACAGGTCAGATAGGAAGTCTCAGAGCTTTGTAGTTGTAGTTGAGCACCTTCAGGAAATCAATCCCCAACATTCTCTCACCCAGAGAAGTGCTCACGGGCTTGAAAAATCACCTCTTTAATATCCCATGGGCCTGACAACCCGTTTCTTCAATATCCCATGGGCCTGACAACTCGCTTCTTCAATTCCACTCCCAAGATAACAGTTACCCAATAGAAGGATCTGGATACAGGTTCAATTAAGGTCATGAAGATACAAATGATAGCTCAATGGCGCCAATACTCCTGGATGATTGACTGTATATCTCAGTGATGGAAGAATCCAGGGAAAGATGATGGTCCCAATGATGGAGATTTTCTGAAATGAACTAAGTCCAACAATATGTATGCATGCCCCCAACTTGAAACTTGTCATGTTGGAAGCTACTTTGGCCCACTTGGCCCCAACTGAGAACTTAGGATAACATAATTATCCATACTTTATGATTTAAGAAATATTAATATAATATTCCTTAACTTAGCCCCTTCCCTTTCCCTAACTAGTGGATTTTAGTCCCCCATCTCTTTTATCATGGTCGATCTATGTGCAACGATGTATCTTATATTAAATATGAGATATGTACAAAAACATGCGCACTGGTCTTCAACATCTAGGCTCTCTAGCCTAATCAAAACGTAAGCATCCTAGCTTATAATACTGTCTCACCAGCCTATAAAACATATCCGATACACAAGGCTCCCTAGCCTCTACATCGCGCACACTTAAGATGTTGCGCGCGGTATCCCGGAATGTGCACACTTCCTCATTTTACTGCACAGTACATGCACGCACTATGCCATGAAATGTGCATACCAAAATGATATCAAATCAACTCACCAGCTTATGTACATTTTCAATTCGGTTCGGCCTTAGGGATATTACAATCCCCTCCCCTTATTTATGCACTGTCCTTAGTGCATCATGTACCCATGTACAACTAAATTTCAAAATCCTAAAAAAGATGCGGGTATTCTGCCCGCATTGCATCCTCATGCTCCCAAGTAGCGTCCTTAGGACCGTACCAGGTCCATTAGACTTTTACAAGCCCTATGGATCGATTCCAGAGGTGTTTGATCTTTCGGTCTAGAATGCACACCAGGCGCACTTGAAAAGCACCTTCTTGCTCCACCTGAATCACATTCCAGTCAATAACATGATTAACATCAGGTATATATTTCTTTAGCAAGGATACATGGAATACATTATGAACAGACATAGATGCAGGCAATGAAATCATATAATCTACTAGACCAATCCTCTCTAGGATTTCAAACGGTCCACAATACCGCGTTGCCAACTTTGAACAATTTCCCAACTTCAGGGAACTTCTGTTGGCTTTTACTTTCAAGAATACATGGTCACCCACTTTAAATTCCCTGTGAGTTCTGCCCCTATCAACATTTATTTTCTGCCTGACTTGGGCAAGCTTTAAATTTTGTTTTATTTTCAACATTTGCTCTTCCATTTCCTTGAGCAATTCTGGCCCAACCACTACTCTATCTGTTGGGTTATCCTAGCTTACCGGTGTGTTTCACTTTTTGCCATAAAGTGCCTCAAATGGGCTCATATTTAGAGATGCTTGGTACCCATTGTTATAAGCACACTCTACCAAGTGTAGGTAGTCTTTTCATTTTGATGGTTTATCCATCACATACATCCTCAACATATCCTCAATCCCCTGATTCACCCTCCCTGTTTGTCCATCTTTTTCTGGATGATAAGCTATACTAAATTTCAAATTTGTTCCAAATCCATTAAATAATCCCCTCCAAAATTTTGAGGTAAAATTTGGATCTCTGTCAGACACAATTGTCTTGGGTATGACATGTAACCTAGAAATTTACCTCATATAAACATCAACAATGTTCGCTTCCTTGTGAGTGAGCTTAATTGGAATAAAATGGGCATCTTTAGTAAGCTTATCCACCACTACCATGATAGAATCATGTTGCTTGTTCGTTCTGGGCAGTTTGGTAATGAAATCCATGGTTACAACTTCCCATTTCCACTTAGGAATGGGTAATGGTTGTAGCAAACTAGATGGGTGTCTATGCTCAGCCTTTACCTTTTGACATTCCAAACATCTGGTAATAAAATCAACAACCTCGTTCTTCATGCCTGGCCAATAATATTGGCTCTTGACAACTGCAATAGTTTTCTGATATCCTGGGTGCCTAGCATAAGGCACATTATGCATTTCTCTCAATATCATATTTTTCAATTCCTGAGAATTTGGTACATAAATTATGCCCCTGTATATGAGAATTTCATCCTCATCTAGATTGTATTTTTCAATTTTCTGCTGCAAATTACCTTGATGTAATTTTGCCACTAAATCCTTGTATTGTAAATATGATTTGGCAGTCTCTATAATTATGTGTTTCAAATATGATTGATACATGATAATGGTTGTAGCATGCATTTCATGCACTCTTCTGTTGAGTGCATCATCCACTTTATTTTCTTTCCCCTTGATATGATTTATATCGAAGTCATATTCGCTTAAAAATTCTAACCCTCTATTTTGCCTAGCATTTAAAGTTGTCTGATCAAACAAATATTTCAGACCATTGTGGTTTGTCCTCATTTCAAACCTTTTCCCCATGAGGTAGTGTCTCCATTTCCTCAAGGCATGTACTATGGATGCCAACTCCAAATCATGAGTGGCATAGTTTCTTTCATGCTCCTTCAACTTCCTTGATTCATAACATATAACAAACCCATTTTGGCTAAGGACTCCACCAAGTCCCTCTTTACATGCATCTGTGCATACAATGAAGTCTTCATTTGGGTCTTCTATCCTTAATATTGGAGCACTTGTTAATAAGTGTTTCAAGTGTTGGAAACTCTTTTCACAATCCAATGTCCACTGAAACTTCACACCCTTTCTTTGCAATGAAGATTGGGTGTGCAATCTTTGAAAATCCATCTATAAATCTCCTATAGTATCCTTCAAGGCCCATGAATGATCTCACCTATGTCAAATTCTTTGGCACTGACCATTCTCTAATGGCTTCTATCTTCTCAGGGTCCACTGTTATCCCATCCTTTGAAATGATGTGCCCCAACTAGTGAATTTGCTTCTGGAAAAATGAGCACTTGCTCAATTTGGCATACAATTGATGCTCCCTTAATACTTGCAAAACCATCCTCAAATGATGTTCATTCTCTTCTTCTGACTTGGAATATATGAGAATTTCATCCAAAAAGACAATGACAAACTTGTCTAAATATTCTCGGAAAACACCATTCATTAAGCACATGAAAACAACTGGTGCATTTGACAACCCAAATGGAACCATTGTGAACTCATAATGTCCATACCTTGTCTTGAAAGCGGTCTTGCTAATATCTTCCTCTTTAATCCTTACCTAATGGTATCCTGACCTGAGATCTATCTTTGAAAAGATCTTTGCATCCTTCAATTGATAAAAAAGATCATCAATCCTTGGCAGAGGATACTTGTTCTTTACAGTCACTTTATTCAACTGTCTGAAATCAATGCACAATCTTAATGTTCCATATTTCTTCTTCACAAACAAGACTGGGGCACCCCAAGGTGACACACTTGGGTGTATATACCCCTTCTTCAGAAGCTCTTCAAGTTGCATTTGCAACTCCTTCAGATCTGGTGTACTCATTCTGTAAGGATTCTTTGACACTGGAGCTGCTCCAAGCATTAGATTTATAGAGAAATCAATGTCCCTCCTTGGGGGTAGTCTTGGTACCTCCTTGAACGCATCTTCAAAATATTCCAGGACTGCATAATCTTCCAAATTTGGCACCGTATCTATAGGTGTCTCCGCCAAATGAGCTGCAATTATTTGACACCCTTTTCTG
This sequence comes from Picea engelmannii, assembly GCA_009831015.1. Taxonomy (NCBI): domain Eukaryota; kingdom Viridiplantae; phylum Streptophyta; class Pinopsida; order Pinales; family Pinaceae; genus Picea; species Picea engelmannii. The sequence goes on along the minus strand of ML824154.1, from coordinate 132,751 downwards.
TAACATTTCTTCAGTTGCAATGTTGAAATCTCTATGATGGCTACTTCCTTGGGAATTCCCCACACTTTCCTTAGTTTCCCTTCCTCATCCAAGAAAGTACATGATTTTTTATGGCAGTCTAGGATGGCATGTTGTTGGTCCAACCAATCCATCCCAATTAGACATTCATAGGAACCTAAAGGTAAGATGTTCAAATTTGTCTGGGTGTTCAGTCCATTCATGTCAATAAGAAATGACTTAACCATCTCATTAACTTTTCTTTTGGCCCCTATAGCCAGCTGCACCAACCAAGATTTCCCATGCTTGCTTCTTAGCAAATGAAAACTTTCCACCACCTTAGGATCTATATAACTATGACTAGCTCCTAAATCAATTAAAATAGCAATGGTTTGGTTGTTGATCATACCTTCCACTTCAATCATATGTGACTGATATTCTGCTTTCTTGTTGTCCAGGGATACATAGATCCTGGGTATCTTTCTGTCCATGTCCTCCACTATTTCATCTTGTTGTACATTATGAACAATCCTCCCTTTTTCACCTCTGTGAGGACAATCTCTGAACATGTGATCCGCTTTACAACCCCAACATTGAATAGGTGGTTGCCTTGGCCTTTGACTTCATGTGCTTGTCATTTTGGGTTCCTTAGGAGTTTTTTGTCCCTGTGGACTATTTCTGAAGAATGGTGGCTTAGACACCTTCTTCCTTTGATCCATCTTGAATTTATTTTTGTCTTCCCAAGATTTTTGGAATGTTGGCCTTGATTTTTGTTGATCATATAAGCATTTATCTCGCCTTATGGTCTCCTCCAATGTTTTGGGATCATCATACTGTATTTTGTCATTGATGAATGATGGAAATCCACTCAAATACCTTTGAATTTTGACTATCTCATCCTTGATGAAAGAGACATACTTCAGTAGTTCTAGAAACCTTCTCTCATATTCCTCAATTGTCATACTCCCAAGCTTGAGTTCAAAGAAATCTTTCATTTTCTTGTCATAGTATCTCTTAGTCAAGTATTTCTTCTCAAAATACTTCTTGAATCCTCTCCAAGTAACACTTTACTCTTTGATGTGTTGCACCTGCACAAGTTGATCCCACCACATGGATGCTTTTCCTTTGAGTTGATAGATGGCAATTCTACCCTCTGCATTAGAGGAATAATTATGCAATTGAAAATACTTTCTCATGCACATCAACCATGTCTCTGCATCTTCATCCTTCTTATGCTCATCATCAAATGTAGAAGGTTTGATTTTGTTCATTTCTCCTCGTAGTTCATCCACCCCAAACCTCTCATACTTTCTGACAGAGGATGGAATTGAGTTGTTGTGTGATCTCTTATTGGAATTCCTCGGGGAGTGGTGGTGATGCCTGCTAACACTTCTTGTTTTTCTTTTCTCATCATGAGACTTGTGACTTCCCGATTTGCTTGAGCCACTCTCCTTATCCAATTTGTTTTCTATTCTATTCAAGCTCTCCAATAACTTCATGTTGAAGTCATCCTGCTGCTCCTTAGCTCTCATAATCCTTTCATTATCAACTTTATGGCTTTGAACATCCTTCTGTAAATTTTTAATGGTCTCTGCCATATTTATGTTTTCATATTTTTCTTCACCATGTCCATTGGAGTTTGTTCCTTCTAGGCTCAAATGGACATCCATCCCTCTGACTTCATCTTCCTGGCTGTAATTTCCTGGTGCCTCTTCCATTAATCTGGACTCTAAAATGATCTTTATCTAATCTAGTTGTTGTTAACTCTACAAAATGTGCAACCAACAAAACTTGTTAGACTGACTATTTCAACAATTTTTACGAAAAATATGAACCATTTTGGTTCAATAATTTATTAGAAGCCTTTCTTATGATTTACTAAAACATTGAATTCCCAATCAATTTTCTAGGTGGATAATTATATTCCACTATCCAAGAACTTTCCAACGCCTTCTCACATGCTCAATTCCAAGTCTTGAGCAGAAAGTTATGGCTTCATGGAGCTAGTTGGGGTCTTATAATTTACCCTTCATTGTTTCTGTTGTTCTTCCCCCTTCAAACAACTTCGTGCACACACGTTTCAATATGTACTCCCATATTTTCCATGTGTTGCAACATCATAGTTAAATCATGCTTCATGCACTTTAAAACCACTGTGTATCACTTCTTTGTCACACCAATAACATGCGCGCAATTTTGTGTCGAGCGCCAATAACTACCGCGCGCAGTTTTGGTTCTTGCACTATTACCCGTTGCGCGTAGTTTTTGTATCGCGCACTGATATTCCACATGCATTTATCTCTATGCATTGCACCATGCCAAATTTCAATATGCCCCCACCACGCATCAATACTCTGCGTGCACCATACTAAACTATTGTGCGACAACATATACCCATATTGCGCGTGCACCAACCAAACTCCTCTGCGCTCTGCCAATTCTGCATACACCCTGTGTGCCCTTATTGTGTGTGTGCACACCGCGCTCACCTTCTTATGTGTGTGCAATCCATGCAATTCCAAATTTAGTGTGCACACCCACACACCATATTCTTCCATGTGGCGCCACAATTTATTGCGCACACATGCACGCTAACATTTTCCGCCCGGTACCTGCACTCTAACATTTTCCACGCGGTACCTGTACGCTAACATTTTCTGCTCCATCTATCATGGCTTCACTATAAATTCAAATTTGACCAATTCCAGGTTCAAATTTTCTAGGATAGATATTAAATCAGTAATATCTCATCACTTAGCTGAATTTCTCCATTTTCTCATGAATCCACCCATAGAAATTGGGGCTTTTCCCCATTTCCACCCAGTTGTTGTTACTTTTTTCCATGGACGCTCTACAACTGAAATTTGGCCACTTCGAATTAAATCCTCTGTGACACTTTTCTTCAACTCAACTTTCTCGGCCCATTTAGGCTCAGTGTTGAAATTGAAGCTCTGATACCAATTTGTAACATCCCCAGCCTCACACCGGACGAGACATGCCACTCCTCAGACGCTTCACTTAGCTCTAAAACTGTCTTTGTAACATTCCTAGCCTTCAACGGGCCAAGCCATGCTACTCCTGAACACTCTTTCATGCTCATATACCAATTTGTAACGTCCCCGACCATTCATGTCGGGCCACGTTACGCTAGAGAACACTTACATTCTCTCTATGGAACATACTGTAACATACTTACCATCCTAACTAAGTTATGTCTCATATAATTTTCTAACTGCATGCAATTAAAAACATATGCACACACTAAACTCTTGCGGAAGCTTAATATATATAAAATGTGAACATACAAATATGATATGTAAATGCATGAATTCACACTGAAATAGAAGTAAACATATATAGGCAACATATAAATGCAATACCCATAAGCATACAAACAACTCTAATCACACATAGGATAAACCCATAAAAATAACACGTGAATAAAAATGCAGCATGTAAATTAATCACATAATTGACACTTATCTTTGTGAGAATATCACCAACTACATGCATACCTTCCACGAACCTCCCAGCCTTAGACCACACTGTTCATCACTCTCAACAGTGAGTCACCCCCGAGATGGGACTAAACTCCACCTAGGTAAAGGGTTCCTAACCAGGCTAAAGACTCATGAACAACAGGAAAGACTCTGTCTCATGTGCTCACTCAACTAACAACCTACAATCTCTCATTCCCACATGCCTATCCCACCCAAGGAAGTGTGCCCCTTCTCTGCTCAACAGTCCCTCGACTTCCCCACTTCCTTTCCAGGGCTTCAACAACAGGCCGGATAGGAAGTCTTAGAGCCCTGCAGCTGTAGTTCAGCACCTTCGGGAAATCAATCCCCAACAATTCTCTCACCTAGAGAATTTCTCATGGGCCTGATAACCCGCCTCTTCAATATCCCACAGGCTTGGCAACCCGCTTCTTCAATATCCCACGAGCCTGACAACCCGCTTCTTCAATTTCGCTCCCAAGATAACAATTACCCAACATAAGGCTCTGGATACATGTTAAGTTAAGGTCATGAAGATACAAATGATAGCTCAATGGTGCCAACACTCTTGGATGATTGACTGTATATCTCAGTGATGGATGAATCCAGGGAAAGATGATGGTCCCAATGATGGAGATTTTCCAAAATGAACTAAGTCCAAAAATATGTATGCATGCCCCCAACTTGACACTTGTCATGTTGGAAGCTACTTTGGCCCACTTGGCCCCAACTTAGAACTTAGGATAACATAATTATCCATACTTTATGATTTAAGAAATATTAATATAATATTCCTTAACTTAGCCCCTTCCCTTTCCCTAACTAGTGGAGTTTAGTCCCCCATCTATTTTATCGTGGTCGGTCTACGCGCAACGATGTATCTTATATTAAATATGAGATATGTACAAAAACATGCGCAATGACCTTTAACATATAGGCTCTCCGACCTAATCAAAACGTAAGAATCCTAGCTTATAATATTGGCTCACCAGCCTATAAAATATATCGGATACACAAGGCTCCCTAGCCTTTACATTGTGCGCACTTAAGATGTTGCGCACGGTATCCCAGAATGTGCACACTTCCTCATTTTACTGCGCAGTACATGCGCGCACTATGCCATGAAATGTGCATACCAAAATGATATCAAATCAACTCACCAAATTATGTACATCTATATTTACATTTGCAATTGGGTTCGGCCTTAGGGATATTACAGAATGACTCCTAACTTTGATTGTTGTCTCCCCTTGATTTGGTGCCAATTGATGCATTTTTTATTTTTCTTTATATTTTTTTTATTTTTGAGAGATTTAAATTGGAAGAAAGATTACTCCCAACTTTTGCTTGAGATATTCAAATACATATATGCTTAAGGGTTTTGTGAAAATATCTGCCACTTGTTCTTGTGTTGGAACATATTCCAATTTAATGTTCTTATTTTCAGCCTGATCTCTTAGATAATTGTATTTTATGGGAATGTGTTTTGATTTGGAGTGATGAACAGGGTTCTTGGAGAGACTTATCGTGCTTGTAATATCACAGTGGATAGTAGTAGGTTCTTCAAATACTATTTTGATGTCTTGTAAGGTTTTTTTCATCCACTCCACTTGTGTGCAACATTCTGTTGCTACAATATACTCATATTCAATGCTAGATAATGAAATTGAGGACTATTTCTTGCTTAGACAAGCTACCAATGATTCTCCCAAAAATAATGCTCCTCCACTTGTACTTTTCCTATCATCTACACTACCTGCCCAATCTGCATCTAAGTAGGCTTTTAAAGTGAATGAATCCTTGCTAGGGTACCACAAACCAATATCTATGGTTCCTTTCAAATACCTACTGATTCTTTTTACAGCTTGAACATGGCTCTCCTTTGGTGCTTCTTGGAATCTAGCCACCATCCCAACTGCTTGCTTGACATCAGGTCTGGAAGTTGTTACATAGATTAAACTCCCAATAATTGATTTGTAGTGTTTTGTATCTACTATTCTATATGGATGGTACATGTCATTCAATTTTTGGTGGTATGTGGAACATCACATAACTCCTCACGGTTTGAGAGTTATGGCCTTACGAAGTTGGAGGACCCTCTTATGTCATCTAGAAGCCCCAAAAGGTCAAAGTAGTCAAAGTGGTTTAAGATATTTTAGAAGGTAAATAATAAAGTGAATTGATGAGTGTACTATAATTCAAAGTGAATACAAAATAAATTATTTAAATAATAAATTTAATGGAGAAATTAGAAGTGGGTTAACCCTAAAATAAGGATAGTGGGCAAAGTGACCTAGAAGATGTTTTTAAGGAAGCTACTTGGAGAGTATAAATAAGAGGCAAGGCTCTCTCATTTTGTTTTTAACTAAAATGGGTATTTTTTTTATTTGTTAGATATCAGTTGGGCCAAGGCCTAAACAACCATAATTACAATGATTCAACAGTCCATTTTTATGAGTCACGAGGTATTTCTTTCTTTGCCAAGGGTTGAGATGTTTCCAGATCTATGGGATAGAAGTTCATATAGGTGCTTCCTCATTTTTGTTGAATGTGCCTTTACAAAAGAGGCATCCTGTGTTTGCCTTTTCGTCTACTTCCATATTCGATCCTCGCGGGATGTGGTGGAATGGGGCATTGGAGAAGTCTTGCATCACATACATTAACCTTTGTAGAGTCTTGTTGAGCACTAGGTTGTTGAAGTGGTCTTCCAAGATTATTACTTTTATTAAAATTTATGAATCCCCCAAAACTTGAAATTCTTTAATGCCATTTTCCCGCGCTATCTGACAGGCTTTTAACAGCCCCAGGATTTCAACCTGATTATTGGTTCTTCAACCTAATCCCCAGCTGAAGGTATATTTCCTTTGTCCATCGAAGGAGTAAATCACTCCACCTGCCCCTGATTTCCCTGGGTTTTTTTTGGAGGTGCCATCGAAAAAAATCATTTCTTTACCTTGCTTCCTCCACCAATCTTGAAATGTTTAATCTGTTTCTATTAAATGGCAACTTCGAGTGCTTTGGGGTTGAGTAATGATCTTTTTATTTTCCTCGGTTATGACATCTCCTAGACAATTCTTTTCTTCAGGAAGGAGAAGGTTTTCATCCTTGAACGGATGGTGATTCATTGCTTCTAGGAGAAGTGATTTTTCTTTAATGGCCACCTTCAAGGGGGAATGGGGGATGCTATTGAAGATCTGATCGTTTCTTGCCACCCAGATTTTCTAGCATAAATATTTGGGTATGGCCTGCCAGATTCTTCGCCAGTTTGATTTGCTTTGCATCTCGTGGGGATATCTCGCCTTCCAGGAGGATTAGAGGGTTGTGATTGTAGTTTGCGAAGGAGATATGAAGTTGATACCGATGAGGGTGATCTTCCAGGATTCTTGGGAAAATGGACAATCCACAAACAAATGGTCCATAGTTTCGATAGCGCTACAACACAAGTGACATCGATGAGGTCCAACTATACCTCTTTTTATCAGATTTTCTCCTGTCAGTGTTTTCTTATGCATTAGAGTCCAAAAGAAGAAGTTTACTTTTGGGAGACCCATCGGGTCCCATACCTACTTCCATAGCGCTGTTGAATCTATCATCGGTTGAAGATATTGTAAGGAGTTATAGCCTTGAACTGCAGTGTATTTCCCAATATTTCCCATCCCCAAGTGTCTGATGCGCGTAGGTGAACATGAGCCAAATCGGACAACGATTTTATGGGCAGAGTCTTCTAATGTTGCAGATACACTGGGATTTCAGGGATTTCCCAAGCCAACCAATTACCTGAGACTTCCCAAGAGGAAATGTCTTCCAATTTGATGATATCATGTTGAGTAAGCCACTCACAGATTTCATTGATTTCTTCAGATTTTTCGAGAGGGGGATGGCCCATGATTTTTTCTTTCCATATCAATGTTTTTTTTTCCATTGCTAGGAATTAGGTATAGATATCTTTGGAAGAAGTCTAGCTGAACTCCACAAAGAATCCAGATCAGCGTTTCTTTGGTGGTAATTTTTTCCTGTAAATTCCTCATCAATTTCCCTTGGAGGTATTTTCTTCTTCAAATTTGGCTCACTAGATGTCTGGAGTTTGAGAAGAGTTTCCATATAATTTTTCCACCGAGAGCTATGTTGGCATGACCAAGATATCTTATTTTCAATCCTCCTTCCTTGATTGGGAATTTGACAGTTTCCCAGTTAACAAGATGGAATTTCCTTTGGTTTCCCTTTCCTCCTTTCCACAAAAAATCTAGGATCATGTTTGAAACGTATGTCAGAATCGTCTTTGGAGCCAAGAGGAAGGATGCTTGATAGATTGGTAAGGAGGAGAGTTCCAATTTTATGAGAATAAGTTTTCCTACTGTTGTGAGCCACTGACCTCCCCATGCTACTATTTTGGTCTTAATTTTTCTTATTATTTCTGTCCATAACGAAGATTTATTGGATTCTAGAGTTAAGGGAAGTCCAAGGAATTTTATTTTTTCCCAAGAGGCATAGCCTATAAATCCCAGGAAATGAGAAATCCATTGAATGGTTTGTTGATCAACATTCCATCCATACACCGTGCTCTTCCTTTTGTTGATGAGAGCTCCAGAGATTTTGTAGAAACTTTGGTGGATGTTACTAAAGTCATGTGCTATCCTTATGGAGGCTCTGCCCAACAAAAGGGAGTCATCAGAAAATAGAGTGTGATTGATTGGTTATATTTCCCTCACCAGTCTAATGCCTAAGGCAATATTGACTTTCTTTTCCACTGATCAAAATCTGGACTAGGGGTCAAATTTTAGCTCAAAAATAAACGTTCTCGGAATTGCCTCAAATTGGACGTGAGCGTAGCCCTCGTCGTCACGAACCCAACGCAATTTGTTTCGTCTCAAACGGACATCGGGAGCGAGAGATATCACGATCTATTCGGAAAGTCAAACAGACAAAAAAAAGGATGCTGACTGTGCAGTCCGTACAGTCCGTACAGATGCTGACGTGGCAGAGACCGTACGCTAATGTGGCTTGACCGTACATGCTGACATGGTGACCATACAATGATGTGGCATGTGGTGACATGGCAAGCATCTGTTGGTTGACAGTTGGTCGAATGAGATCTCGACACGTGGCAGTTATTGGGCAAATGATTGGGTGCCACGTGGCCCAATCATGGGCTGCCACGTGGCACCCCGGTTTTGGTCTATTTGGTTTAATGATAAAAAAATTTATGGGTCCATGGGGTTCGACCCCCGGACCTGTCTCCACCGTGTAGCGCCTTTATCAAGTTAGCCCGACCATCAGACCACCGTGTATTGCTTGTTATGGAAAGGGCACATATTACATTTAAGTTGTATATGGTTAAGTTTTGGCCGCAACCAAGCTAGGGCTTAGCCCCAGCCCTTGGTCACGTGCATAACATATGACCACACCTTACAGCATATGCGTGGGGGGTATTTCAAATATGACCGACGGTTTTATAATTTGAAACATACGACCATAATATTTGTGCGCGGGTCTATGTGTTTCGAAGGGTTAGCCCCCAGTCACACCACCCTTTACATGTGACCATTATAATATTTGTGTGTGCACATTTCAAACGAAGTTTTGGCATGGGTTTTTATGGTTATGTTTTGAACGGTTTTGCAACCATATATCGCCACTTGTCTTCGTTTTATTTGCCATGTAAACGGAGCCCTCTTTGCACTAGCCCGAGGTTGTATGGACTCTAATGTGCCCAAGAGCTTGGCAGTTAGGGGCTGGAGGCGCCCTAACCATCCTACAGTTTGGACCGATTTTCGGTTATGCGTGGGGCTGGGTTTAAACATGCATTTTGGAGCGTGTTCTTGGTTCAAGCACACAGAGGTGCGTTTTGGCGAACCAGTTTCAGCAAGGTTGAAGGAGGAAAATGGAGGAGGCCTAACTTCTTCATCTTTTGGCCGATTGAGGTGCCGTAAAAGCCCAGCTAGGGGTTTTTGGACGTCATGAATCCATTGGCACTGTTATCAAAGCCATTTTAAGACTTCTTCTACAAGTTTTTCACCATTGAAGTTTCAGCAAGCTCCAGGGAGCTTGAAGCCCTCATTGATCGAGGACATGGTTTGGTGAGCTTATGTTTGTTTTTTGTGATTGAATAATCATTTTTGGCTAATTGTTATTCTCTGAACACATTGGGACAGGTTTCATAGGCTTTTGAGGACTTTTACAGGTGTTTTTTCCAAAGAGAAGCTCAGGGAAGCTTATGGCCACATGTAGAAGAGGTCATGCCCGAATGAGCCATGATCCGTTTTCAGAGTTCTATTAGTCATTTTTGGGGTTTTTATGTGTTCTGATCCCAATGGTACAGTCTGTTTTTCCATTGGAGTTGAGAAGCAGCTTGTAAAAGAACTTTTGACTAATTAATTCCAGAGAGCCAAGTCCATTGATGGAGGCTCAAGGAGATGTAGCCCGGAGGGGGGTGAACTCCTTTATCAGCTTGTTCTTGTTGTGAGTTTGATGGTTTATTTGCTGCAA
>ML824154.1:46888-94075 GCA_009831015.1 Picea engelmannii | reverse complement strand
CAAGCGGTTGCCCGCGCCCAGTGAGAAGTTAGGGCGCGGGTTGTTTGTTTTAAGTGGTTTTTTGAGGAAATACTCAGCATGGCTTTGGCTAGGAAGAGGCATGAGTTGGCCTGATGCCTGTATGGTGCATTTTAGGGTTATAACACAAGCGGATAAAGACTGGTTTCAGCAGCGAGGATCTATCATCGACGCAGATCGATGGTCATTGGGTAAACCGAGGCCATGGAGTTGTCCAAAGTTTAGAGCCAGGGATTGTCTCTTATGGCCAAAGTCACGATTTAATTTGCACCATCTGATCTAGGTAGGGGACAGGTGGCGGTTGCTTGTGTGATCCCGGGAGTCATCATTTCAGGGTTTTCATTAGAAAGGTCACCCACAACCTTACGCCCCGAAATGTGAATCCCCGAGAGCCTAGCCCATGGTCATAACCCATGGTCATATTGAAAGGAGTGGGCCAATCAAGACGAGGGGCGCATGGCCATGGTGGACCCACATTGAAGTTATATCCATGCCAATCTGGGCCATTCAAGAAATAGACGCGTGGCACATTATTACCCCCCGTCGCGATTTCAATTATCACGATTCTATGACAGGGGGTTGCTCCTCCATTGAATTAGGAATCATTGAAACGAGAAATGTGAAAGTGCCATTGGGTTGGGCCCACAGTCTTTGCGCCCAGTCATAAGGTAGCAGGGCTGGAAAGTGGGGGCCAGTTGAGTTTAAGCGTTCATTGAGCGATGAGTGATCGTGGTCGTCCGATGAAAGAAGATTTGGGTCGTCGATACCTGGGGACAGGTGGAAGTATTTGAACACTTTGCAGGATCTGGTGTCAGGGATTTTGGAGGAAGAGGAATGATAATTCCCAGTGGGAGAATCTTTGAAATGCTATAGAGGGTCGTTTCATGAGTTTGGGCACCGAGAAATTTGAAGGTAGGGGGAGTGAAAATCCCCAAAAGAAGAAGTCCTGAAACACCTTGGGAGGTTATTTTTGGCCCATGGTCTTAGCCCAAGGTCAAGTGGAGTAGCAGAAAAAGCCGTGAAAAGGGACAAACCGTCGGTTAGCCGTAGAGAAGGGGTTGCCATGTTCTCTGGGTTCCAAATCATCTCAGCCTCATCTGATCCCAACGGAGAAATTAATGGAGGTAGGTGTTGGTAGCTGAAGCTTCAACTCAGCCATGAATCAAAATCCAGAAAGGACTGGCTGGAAGGTAGAGTGGCCTGCCCAAGGTTGCCCTGTCATAAAATTTCTTGTGAAGCCCATGTCAAGTTAAGGTCGCGTTTGACAAAGGAGTTCCGGCCCAATCTGACTGAGAAGACGCTGCGCCATGGAAGCTCGAGCACACTGTAGAAATTTTGATACACTTAATGTATTTCTGTGATTCTCCTTATTTAACAATTTACGCCACTGCTAAATACATAATCACTTCTACTATTATTCTTGCAGAAAATTAAACCACGATCACAACCAAAATCACAAAGTGAAATATCAAGAACACACAACACAGAAGTTTTACCGAGAAAGCGTAAAGCTAAAAACCCCACTATCATATATTATGTATATCATGAATCATGAAACAATCTCGTACAAAACTCTAATCCAAGATCTCTCAGTACAATACAATCGTCTCACACTGTCATACACAAATAAGCAAATACATGTGCCAATTCCTGTGTCCAGATAGCTTGCCTCCTCTGCACAATCTCTGCAATTCGAATTCTCACAATTGAATCATTTAATTGCCTAGTTTGCACATGTCCATAAGCATATCCACTGCATGTGTGATCAAATCACAACTGATAGCCAAACTCTCCCTTTCACCTGTTATCTCTCCACTGGATCTAACATGCATGTAGTTAACCATGGCGGATCTTCAGTTGCATGTGAGTTCACTGATTCACTGAAATCTCACTAGTGCATGTTTAGTTATAACTAGTACAACTGATCTTAACTCACTTAACTACACTTATAGTTCTGTTACAAATCCAACTCACTCAGTTATGAATGAAATAATAGATTAATATTTATTGTCTAATTTATTTAAGGGAAAAGTAAATTAGACACATGTTTCTTGTTGACTTCTCAACACTCCCTCTCAGCAAGAAAGGGATTATACTTTACCCCAATCCTGTCTCTATGATATTCGAATTTGTTCCTGGTGAGCGCCTTCGTCAGAATGTCGGCATCCTGATCTTCTGTAGGATTATATTGAAGCAAAATGATCTTCCGCTACACATAATCTCTGAGATGATGATACCGGATATCTATATGCTTAGATCTGTCATGAAACACAGGATTAATCGAGAGTTTAATGCAACTCTGATTATCACAAAAAATCATTGTCGGATCTAAATGAGAACCAAACAAACCAACCAAGATCTTCCTCATCTAGATAGCCTCAAATGCAGCTTGACTCACTACCATGTACTCCGCTTCCGCTGAACTGAGTGCCATGGATCTCTGTTTCCTGCTGTACCAAGAAACAACTGTAGATCCGATACTAAAGATCCCCCCTGATATGCTCTTTCTGTCCGTTGGGCTTCCTGCCCAATCTGCATCCATGAAGCCATGCAACTTCACCTCATCCATCTATCTGTACCATAATCCATACTCAGATGTGCCCTTTAGATATCTCAGGACATGCTTACCCGCCTTCCAAAAGAGTTTGGTAGGCTTAACCATCGCTTGACTTAGTTGGTTAACCACGTAGAAAATGTTTGGTCTCGTGTTCACTAAATACATTAGCGAACCCACTAACTGTCAATAGACAACAACATCCACTACTTCTCTAGAAGTAGCATCCTCTTTCCTCCAATTTCCTGGAAGAGAAGTATCCATGGGTTTGCATCCCTCCATGTGAAACTTACCCAGTATCTCTCTTGCATACTTTCCTTGAGACACAAAAAGTTCACCATCTCACTGCCATATTTCCAAACCAAGGAAATAATGAAGAAGGCCCAAATCCTTCATATCGAACTGCTTTGCAAGGTCCTCCTTGCATGAGTGTATCAGCTACTCATCACCAGTCAGTATCAAATCATCAACATAAATAACAATGATCAAAATCTTACCCTCCACCACAATTTGGTATAGGTTTGCATTCGCTTCACTTTTGGTGAAGCCCAATCCGGTGAAATAAATGTATATCCGAGTGTACCAAGCATGGGGTTCTTGCTTCAGCCCATGCAGTGCTCTCTTGAGTCTGCACACATGCGACTCTCTGTCAAAGGTCTCAAAACCTTATGGCTGATCAATGTACACTTATTCCTCAATGATCCCGTTGAGGAATGCAGTTTTAACATCCATCTGATGAATGTGCCAGCCCATCTGCGCTGAGAGTGCAAGGATGGATCTTATGGAAGAGTACCTTGTGACAGGTGCAAAGGTCTCATCATAATCTATCCCCTCGATCTGTGAGAAGCCCCGGGCCACAAACCTAGCCTTGTATTTCTCCACACTCCCATCAGTAGTTTTCTTTACCTTGTAGATCCATCTCGAAACCTACAATTGATTTATCAACCGGTCTTGGGACAATTTCTCATGCACTGTTTTTGACAATGGAGTCATACTCCTCTACCATAGCATCAACCCAAGTGGGGTCTTGCACTGCTTCCTGAAAGGAATATGGTTCAGTCACAATACATTTTCTCATGAGATCCATGTATCCAGCAAATTGATCAGGAGACTGTCTCTGTCTGCACTGTGAAGTAGGGGCTCCTACATTCTGTGCAGCATCTAGTCTCAATATGTCAGCGTCCATGGTGCACTTTCTTCCATTTTTTATGGATGGCTCTACTTGAGTGGCTTCCTCCACTCCATGAACCTCCTCATGTGGTTGATCCACATCTTAAGACTCATCCTTGGGAACCAACAGTTCCTCTTCTGCATGCAAGTCTAGCTCCCTCTCAAGCGACAACCGCATGGCTTTCCCCTCATCGAATTGTATATCCCATCACATAACAATCATCTTACTGTTCGTCAAATACACATGATAATTGTGGGGTGTTTATGTGTACCCCACAAATATCCCAACTTCAATAGTCGGTTCCAGCTTCTTTCTGGCATCCTTGGTCACATGCACATAAACAGATGAGCCAAAAATTTTAAAATGAGAAACATCTGATTTCCTACCAGTAAAAGATTCTTCAGGTGTACTCATGCCAAGTACTCTATGAGGACAATGGTTCTACACATAAACCGCAGTATTTCATGCTTCTGCCCACAAATGCATTGGTAGGCCTTGATCATGCAACATCGCTCGTGTTGCACCCATGATCATTCTGTTCTTTATCTCCGCGGCCCCATTTTGTTGTGGTTTATGAGGTGTTATGAGTTCTCTTCGAATTCCTTTTCTACTGCAAAAGTATTTGAATTCATTAGAGATGTATTCTCCACCATTATCGCTCCTTAGAGCCTTCACTTGCTTCCCTGACTCTTTCTCCACCAATGCTTTAAACTCACAGAACTTTGAGAATGTTTGATCCTTCTTCTGCATGAAGAATATCCAACATTTATGAGAAATGTCATCAACAAAAATAACATAATACCTATGTTTTGTTGTTGAATCAACCGAGAATGGTCCACACACGTCCGTGTGAATTCTCTCTAGGATTACCGAAGCACAGTTCTCCTTTTCATGAAAGGTGGACTTTACATACTTCCCTAGGGTGCACCCCTTGCACTGATCTAACTGAGCAAGTGTTCCCCTTGGAAGTCCAGTAGATATTTGTTGCATGATCTTCAAGGCTCCATGATGAATATGGCCCAATCCTGTGCCATAATTTTCCCTCATCCCGGCTCACCACTTTTTCTGCCTTGCCTATCATGGCACTGTAGCCATCTACCTCCAACATGTAGAGATTCTTAACTTGAATCCCTATCTTCTTGACTTGACCCATTTCTTTATGTCACAGGTAGGATTTTCCACTACTAAAAACAACATCATAGCCTCTGTCCTCCAACATTGCAACTGAGACTAAGTTTTTCTTTAGACCTGGAACATGCATAACATTTTTCAATTGAAATGGTTTACCTGACTCCCTTTGAAAGGTAATGGTACTAATACCAGTTGCACTGTATCGTCCATCGTCGCCCATCTCTATATGCATTCTGAGATCTTTCTCCTCCAAGTCAATGAAAGATTCTCTATCTCCTGTCATGCGGAAGGAAGCACCACTATCCAAATACCACACCGATCCTGATGCACTTGAAGCCATGCATGCGATCAAAGTGAAGTCAAGTTTAAATTGTGAGACAAGAGCCTCACCAGTTGTAGCTCCAACAACCGTCTTGTTCTTCTTCTTCTGTGGATAGTTAGTAGTGAGATGCCCATGTTCATGACAGTGAAAACACTTCACTTTGGACAAATCCAACTTCTTGACTTTAGACTTAGATTTTGATTGAAATTTCTTCCCTTTCCCTTTCCTTGCCTTGACAGTCAAAGAACAATCCTCTTCATCATCACGCTTTGATGAAGATCCATCTCTGGTGTTCCACCTGAACTCCTCTTGCACCAGATCCGACCACAGTCGTTCCCAATCCGGCAATTTTTCCCTTCCATTAACAGAGTCTTGATAACCATGCCAACTCTTAGGAAGTCCTAGGAGCGCCAAGCTCACCAAATCATCAGCAGCGACTGTTATTCCCACACTTCCAAGCTCATCCCGACATTGGAAAAAATTCGTGAGATATTTTGGAATGGTGTCACCTTTCTCCATCTTGATCTTCCTGAGTTTATCTTTAAGCGCCAATTTCCTATGGTCGCTACTGTTTTGGAACAGATCCGTCAAAACCTTCCACATTGCATATGGTGTGGTTTTCCCATGGAGACTTGAGACAATGTGGTCTCGTACTCCCTCCAACATAATCCTCCCTGCCTTCGCCACTTTCTTTTGCCATGCATCAAGATTTGCAGTATCTGTTGCATCCGTCTTAGGAACATCGTTGTCAATGTAACCCTTCAAGACATTGTCTTCAAGTACTACTTCCATCCTGTCCTTCCAAGCAATGCAGTTTGAGTTTCCTTCGAGTGCATACTCCAACCTCAAGCCATTGAAAGACATTTTTTATCTTGAATCAAGTGTCGCACCAAGAAAATCTTGCAAATTCGAATGTTATCCAACCCAAAACTCAACTCTTGCAATCCCTCTTTCCTTGGGAGGTTCGCACCCCACCTGAGAGTAGCCTGAGGGAAGTTCGCACCCTGCTAGTGTATTTTCCTGCGAAGTTTCTTGGGAAGTTCACATTGTACTCCACTGTAGGGTGAGGGGAGTTCTCACCTTGCTAGTGTATTTGTCTGCAAACTTGCCAATGAAGTTCGCACCCTGCCTTTGTCTAGGGTGCGAGAATTACTGTTCCTAAAAATGATGGTAGTTTTCAGTACTAGGGTTTTCACCCTACTAGAGACAAGACCTACAAGAATATGATTATGTTCGCACCTCACTTTCGTAGCTCCGTGGCCTCCGTGGCTCTGATACCATGTAGAAATTTTGATACACTTAATGTATTCCTGCGATTCTCCTTATTTAACAATTTACGCCACTGTTAAATACAAAATCGCTTCTACTATTATTCTTGCAGAAAATTAAACCACAATCACAAAGTGAAATATCAAGAACACACAACACAAAAGTTTTACCGGGAAAGCGTAAAGATAAAAACCCCACTATCATATATTATGTATATCATGAATCATGAAACAATCTCATACAAAACTCTAATCCAAGAGCTCTCAGTACAATACAATTGTCTCACACTGTCATATACAAATCAACAAATACATGTGCCAATTCCTGTGTCCAGACAGCCTACCTCCTCTGTACAATCTCTGCAATTCGAATTCTCACAATCGAATCATTCAATTGCCTAGTTTGCAAATGCTCATAATCATATCCACTGCATGTGTGATCAAATCACAACTAATAGCTAAACTCTCCCTTTCACCTGTTATCTCAACTGGGTCTCCACTGGATCTGACATGCATATAGTTAACCGTGGCAGATCTTCAGTTGCATGTGAGTTCACTGATTAACTGAACTCTCACTAGTGCATGTTTAGTTACAACTAGTACAATTGATCTTAACTCACTTAACTACACTTATAGTTCTGTTACAAATCCAACTCACTCAGTTATGAATGAAATAATAGATTAATATTTATTGTCTAATTTATTTAAGGGAAAAGTAAATTAGACACATGTTTCTTGTTGAATTTTCAACACACACCTCTGCTGATGATTACGAATTTTCCGAGTATATGTATGGGTTTATGTCATTCTGTAGTGGTCTTGGGTTGAGAAGAGCTCCCATTTTGTAATAGGTTTTAACACTAGAGTTGTGCTTGGTTATGTATTTTGATTTGAGAATTTTAGATTAATAGAAGTCAGCTTCCTCTTTCCATCTCTTTGTAAACACTGTGTTAAAACACTCGGAATTGGAGAATCCAGTCGAGGGTCATAATGTTGTAGGATGATGTAGGATTGATCACTGCAATGTTTTCATCGGTTTTAATCAGTTTTTTGTGTTGCCTTATTCCATCTTACATTAAATGGCTCGGAATTGGAGGATCCAGTCGAGCTGTTGTAGTTTCTCAGTGATGGATGTTTGATCATCGTGTTGTTGGAACTGTGTCTTTTATAGACACATTTTAGTGTTTGAAACTTGGGCTAGAAATCATCATCGAGCCTGAGTTTATATTCTTCAAGGTGATGGAAGGCCAGATACCCATAACAGTCTTATTCTCGTTTCCTCACCAAGTCTTCCCTCTGCTCCCCTTTAAACTCATTTCTTGACTGAAGTTAGTTATGGCCCTCACTTCCTTGTGCATTTCTGGCCTAGTTTTATGTGTTAAAGCGATATTCTTTTGGGTATGCGACCATTCGACCAACCTTAATTACTCTTTGTGACATAAAACTGATGGGCCTCGGGCTTGCCTTTCCTACAATATGAAGGGTGACTTTCGACTCTAACAGAAGCAATCTGTTTGATTTTAGCTTATGCATGCTCCAAAAATATTAAAATGTATCAAATGGACATAAAATCAACTTTTATAAACGGGGAACTTGAAGAAGAAGTCTACATTGAACAACCAGAAGGATTTCAGATGTCAGAAAATGAATATTATGTGTGTAAATTAAAGAAGACCTTGTATGGTCTAAAACAAGCTCCTAGAGCATGGTACTCTAGACTGGATAAGTATCTGTAGTAGGCAGGGTTCAGAAAAGGAAGTGTAGATAACAACCTCTACATCAAGGTAAGTCAAGGTAATATTTTATTAATTGAATTTTATGTTGATGATATTATTTTTGGTAGTGATGATGACAGGTTAAGACAAGAAATTGCAAAATATATGTAGAATGAATTTGAAATGTCGTTACTTGGAGAACTATCCTTCTTTATGGGACTTTAGATGCACTAAAGCAACCAAGGAATTTTTATTTCTCAAACCAAGTATATCAAAGAAATTCTAAAAATGTTCGGTATGGAAGATTTCAAACCAGTTATCACTCCCATGCAAACCAGTTGCAAGTTGAGAAAAGATGATGATTCGAAGTCTATAGATCAGAGGCAATACAAGTCAATGATTGGCAGCCTACTATATGTGACAGCATCCAAACCAGATGTAATGCAAGCAGTTGGACAGGTGGCACGATTTCAAGAAGAACCAAAGGAATCACATGTATTATTAGTGAAGAACATTTTCAGATATCTCAAAGGAACAAAAGAGTTTGGATTATGGTATCCAAAAGGAAAGGATCTATCACTTATTGCCTACACAGATGTAGATTGGGAAGGTTGTATTGATGACCGACGAAGCACCAATGGAGAAAAATTCTACTTGGGTGAGTGTTTAGTATCATGGATAAGCAAGAAACAATCATCAATATCCTTATCTACAACTAAGGCAGAGTACATTGCAACAACATCATGTTGTACACAGGTTCTTTGGATGAAACAAACTCTGACAGATATATAGGTTGAGTATGATGAGCCCATTCCAATATATTGTGATAATACAAGCATCATCAGTATCTCAAAGAATCCGGTGATGCACTCCAAGATGAAGCACATTCCAATCAGGTATCACTTTTTACGGGAACAGGTTGTAGAAAAGAACATCAGAGTTGAGTATGTGGGCACAAAAGAACAAGTGGCAGACATCTTTACAAAACCACTTCCACGGGAAGCCTTTGAGTATCCTCGCCAGAGACTCGGAGTTATTTATACTCCAAAATGAATGCTTTTGAATTCTTATCTTATATGTCTTAGATGTACACGAGGAAGCACCATAAGAAGATAGTTCAGTCAGGGGGAGTAGCCCTGGATGGAAAGATACATTTTCCATTGATGACAAAGGGGGAGAGATTTATCATATGCAGAGGACAGAGGCATGGTTACAGGGGGAGAAGATTTATTAGATGCAGAGGAAAGAGACATGGTTCCAGGGGGAGCATGAGTGATATGATTTCAGTATTGCATCAGAGTGTTTCCATCAATGCCAAAGCGGGAGATTGTTGATTAAGGTTGGTTGTCATTGATGTCAACCCTTGAAGAAAGCCCCATAGCACAAAGGTTGGGTAATGGACCCAATATTGTTTTGATGTAAATATAACTCATTATTGTATTGTGATGGTTTATAATAAGTAGAAATGGATGAACTCCAAAGTGGTCCCCTTATGGTGAAATCCCTCATGCGAAGACGCTTTGCGGATTGAGTTATCCTAGAAGTATGGTTAGAGAATCCATGCTTATTTGTGGAATAATGAGATGAATTTAAGTGAATTTTTCATTGAAAATATCCTATATTTATAGTGCTTTTCATGCCATTTCTAGTGGTATGTGGAATGTCACATAACTCCTCACGGTTAGAGAGTTATGGCCACGAGAAGTTGGAGAACCCAGGTTTGGGTAATGGACCCAAGTTTGTCTGATGGATAATGGTATGATTTTGATAAATTTGTAGGTAATACTATTCTATATGTATGGTACATGTCATTCGATTTCAGGTGGCATGTGGAATGTCACATAACTCCTCACGGTTTGAGAGTTATGGCCTTACGAAGTTGGAGGGCCCTCTTATGTCATCTAGAAGCCCCAAAAGGTCAAAGTAGTCAAAGTGGTTTAAGAGATTTTAGAAGGTAAATAATAAAGTGAATTTATGAGTGTAATATAATTCAAAGTGAATATAAAATAAATTATTTAAATAATAAATTTAATGGAGAAATTAGAAGTGGGTTAACCCTAAAATAAGGAAAGTGGGCAAAGTGACCTAGAAGATGTTTTTAAGGAAGCAACTTGGAGAGTATAAATAAGATGCAAGGCTCTCTCATTTTAGATACACTTGAGAATATTGAATACCTATAGGTGTATGAGGTAACCAAAGGATATCTAAGCCAAATTTCTAAGGGAAGGCGAAGAAAAGAAAGCCGAAATTCAAGGAAGGATAAATTATTTTGATGATGCTTTCTAAGGTATGTTATTTACAGGTCATCTCACCATTTTCGCAATAACATTTTTTATAGAATGATTCAGACCGTGAAATTGATATGTCATTGAGGAAACATATAAAATTATCCATGGTAAAAAATTCATCTTGTGGGTCATTGTATTTGTGGAGTTACACTCTGTGGAAAATAAGGTTTGTGGCTAGTCCTGAAACTAGTCAAAAACAGGTGTTTCGGGTAAAAATGTCATAAATTATTCATAACAGATCCAAATTTTGTAAGAAAAAATGTGTTGGTTAGAGTAAATTATTTAGTATTCTTTGTAATATTTTCAGATCGATTCAACAAATATTCCATGCGGGGAACGCTCTACAAGGTCACTCTCTAGAATAAGCCATAATTTAGCAAGGTATGCCATTTTTTCTATAACTACTTTTATGAGAGGTTCCAAGTAGTGACACCTAGAGGAATTGCATAAAACATACTGAATAACATTGTGTATCAGTTTCAGATCTTTATTCATTACAGGTACAAATTTATGAGTATTTCAAGTTAGGGTTGTTGACTAATCCAAAACTAGTCATGTGAGACTAAAGAAAAGTTTGATGTAAATGCTAGTATCTTGTTGTTTAAAGTTAAGGAAGGTTTGAAGGTATGTGATAATATACACCAGGTCTATTACAGATTTATAAATCATATTTGGATGATTAAATTGATGAGGGATTTTGGTTGAGGTACAAGTTGGGTACATGTTTGAGACAAGTAGTTGATGAGTTGGCACATACATGAGGTGTATAGTTGATGATGTTGGTACATATTGATGAGTCATAGTTGATGAGTAGTTGAAACATGATTGGTACATGGTTGGTTTCACTTGTTTATGGTACAGGTTGATTATAGATTATTTGGTACAGGTTGATTATAGATTATTTGGTACAGGTTGGTGCATGGTTGATGCACTTGTTTATGGTACAGGTTGATTACAGGTTGAGGTACATGTTGATGCATGGTTCAGATTTATTGCTACATGTTTACAATGGTATATCTCAAAGTGATAGTGTGACAGTGGTTCCACCATTTTACTTCTACGTCAGGGCGGTTGGACAGGGCAAGGACATGTGGTTATAGCCACCTTTCAGTTGTAGTCGGAGAACATGGGGGGTTTTAGCCACCGTCTGGTTGTAGCCAGATAATTGGGGAGTTGGAGCTTCCCTCAGGTTGTATACTGAGAAACTAGGGGGTTGGAGCCTCCTTCCAGTTGCAGCTGGAAAACAAAGGAATTTTTTGCTTCCAATGAATGTAATTCTTCAAGACATATAAGAAAAATCATTTCATGGTTTTCTCTCAATTTGGGTTTCCACGTAAAACACTGGTGTACTGTGTATGTGTGTGATTTTTCATTTCTTATTGCTCATTATTGGATAATAATTCTACATTGATATAACACTTGGATTATTTGAAGAAAAAGGATTATAATTATGCTATTACCGATTCACCCCCCCTCTCAGTAATCCAACACTTTCTTGGTAGAAGTATATCCAGGAAAGATAACTTCATCAAATCTAGCATCAAATTTTTCAATATTCTCATCAAGCCTTTTGATGTAACACTTACTTCCAAAGATCTTGAAGTATTTTACCAAAGGAGCTCTTCCAAACCACAGTTCATAAGGAGTCTTATTACTATTAATCCTGAGTTGACCTTTGTTCAATATGTATATTGTTGAGCTTATATCTTCCCTCCAATATCCTTCAAATAATTTTGCTTCATTAAGCATAGTCTTTGCAGCTTTCTGGATAGAGATCTCTTTTTTTTATATTTTTTATTTATTTTGGGAAGGAGTTTCAGTGTACCATTAAAATAGGATTGAAATATTTGTGAGATAATCATCACTCAATTCTTCTTGTTGTTCTAATGTTGGAGATTCAACATCAATGTCACTATTATGTGCACCAGAAGCTTCTTTATCCTTGTCTTGAGAATATTCCTTATTAGAATTTTCACCCACCAAACTCCTATTATCAACTTCATCAATTTCAGGAGCAATATATTCATCATATTTCTTGTTTGGTACTTCATATTTTATTTTCCATGTCTTATTTACTCTTCTTGTCATATTATGTGAATAATTTCTTCTTGAATGTCTTTTTGAGTTCCAACAGTCATGGGATTTGTGGTCATATCCATCAAAACTATAGCATCTCATAGTGTAACAATGTGTAGCAATATGTCCAACAAGATTGCAGTTCCAACATCTTATATTGTTGTTGAACCTACCAATTTGTTTTCTTCCATGATGCCTACAATCCACGGCTTTATGACCATATTCATTACAATAAAAACAATAACCATTAAAAACACTCTCATACTTTCTTTGATTCATCCATGAAGGTGTCTCTCTTCTAAACTTACTTTGAGGTGTATGAGCAGCTTCAGTATGTCTTCCTTGATTTGATCTTCTAAATATTGTAATGTTTCTTTCATTCTTTGAACATGAAGGACTTGCATCATACCTGTTTTCCTTTTTTATAAATAAAAGTCTTGCATCAGACTTGTCTTCACCCTTTACAAATGAAGGACTTGCATCAGTTTTCTTAGGATTACTAATTTCTTCCTCATTGTAGCCAAGACTGGATTTGTCATTTGGTGATCTCTGACTATCCAAGATCTCATATAAGATCATAGAGTTATTCAAGAACTTGAATTGGGTTTTTGACTTCTCAACCTTCTTTCTAAGATTCACAACTTATTCTTCCAGCTTATGACACGATTCTTCCCTTTTGTTCAATTGGTTCCTCACTACCTCCTCTCTTCTTTTGGTTTCTTCAAGTTGGGTCTTCAGATTGACATTTCTTTCTCTTAGTTCTTTTAGATCTACAAGGATTCTACTAAGTTCATCATCTTCCTTATTTTCTTCTTTTACTTGACTGATTTCATTCTCTAATTTTTCAATCTCCTCTTCTTTTTCTTCTAGATGAATATTTTTCTCATATATGATTTTTTCATTGTCTTTGAGCATTTCCTTTATTTCCAAGAAATGCTTTTGACTCTTTTCAAGAAATTCTTTAGTGTAGTCATGAAGAAAACTATATTATGAATAATCATGGTCATAGTGGTATTCATAAATACTCCAATCAACTTTATGTTTGACCTTAGATAGTTCTTCTTCTACTTATTTCATGGGATAAATGCTAACATAACATTCTTCTATTGTATCTAAATCTTCTTCTTTACTTGCAGGGTAGATTTTAATATCAACATTAATGCAATTGGAAGATTGTGGAGTGTTGTACAACTGAGAGGGGGGGTGAATCAGTTGTCCCCGTGCTAAAACAATTATGCTTCTTTTAAAAATTTTACAAGTCACTCAATGATTATCACAATAATGCAGAGAAATAAACAAAAGCACATTCAGCATCAGTCACATATATGAGAAAGACAGAGACAGATAATTTTCGAGGAAACCCATACAGGGTAAACACCTCTTTTTCTTTATATGATAAGTATTATCTACATTATTTACATTATCATACATATGAGCACCAACTCATTGTGAGGCTACAACCTTTGGTTTTGCAAGCTGCAACTTGCTGAGAGCACCAACTCTCTATTTTCTCTAGCACCCACTAGAAGGAAGCACCAACCCCCTGGTTTCTCTAGCACCAACTAGAAGGAAGCACTGACTCCCTAGTTTCTCTAGCACCAACTAGAAGGAAGAACCAACTCCCTGCGTTCAACAACCCACTTGAACCTTTGAGGACACCATTCCTCCCTAGCACCTCCCAACCACCCTGATATATAAATTCCTTGTTACTAAAACTTATTACATTGATATAAAGTTATTCAATGGCTTACCAGCCTTGTCGTTGTTCTGTTACACTACTCTGCTCTATTTGCATCAGTGTCTTCTACACACCCCTTACACTTTATGTTCTTCTTCCTTTTATACTCTCTGCACCATATCCCTTCTGATGACAGATGTCTCCACCTACGCCCGTCCACAGGATCGCTCTATTCCTTCTTTATCTGAGCCGAAGCGGCTCTTTAGATCCCCAAACGGAATCCATGTTAAAATCACTATCCACAGGTCCTCTTTCCTGTCACGGCCTTCTGCACTTTACCGTGGTTATCCCCGACTCAGCATTGAGGTTAGGGGTTTTAGAACTTCCACTGTCGAGAGTCATTGTCCTCTCTATTCCCCGATTCGCAATGAGCACCTTCCCTCTAAGCACTAGCCCTCCTAAGCTAAGCTTCTACCATATGACCACTGCCTCTGTGACCGTGGCATTACCTCCTTTCGAGGCTACTCCTATCAGAGTTTCAGCGTTTTCAATGTCACGATGCACAAGTCCCTTGGACTCGTGATTCTCCGATCCCCGATGCGCCTTCACCTAGCTGGCCTCCGGGATGGACCCTCAGTCCATGTGACCAATGCTCCTGTGATCACAACCTTACCCTTCATCGGGGTTTCGGCCCTTTCGATGCCAAAATGCACAAGTCTACGGAACTCACGATATGTCGAATCCCAATACTCTGATGGCTCACAGTCGTTGACCTGTCAACGGTCCTTCAACTGCCACGACTACCTGCCACCTGTCTTCCACTACCCTGACTGTGGCCCCACGACTCTTTCGTCAGGATATCGTAGATCGCGATTCCAACATGCAAGAGTTCTCTGTTCTTGGAAACCCCGATTCTCCGAACCCCGACTCCACGAGATTACCTGACACGTGTTCCACACGAATGGATGGTCCAGATCCTATGTCGGGGTTTCCACTATGGATTTCCCCAATCCTTTGTCAATGGGAATGCCGATATGCCGATTCTCGATGCACCGGTCCTCCGACGGCTCCCGGCCTTTGGCCTACCACCTGTCCTCCATTGACTTTTTCGTGGCCGCACGCTCCTTTAGCTGTCGGGAAATCGCGTATCGCGATTTCGCGATTCCAAATGAGATTGTTCACAGGACTCGTGAAACTCTAAATCCCAATTTGCCGATGAAGCCCTCCTATCGAGCCTTCCCTGGTGGCGTTGATTGCTGCCACGCATCCCTCCAAATGGACGGTCCCAATCTCTCCGGGGTTTCGAGACTTTTGAAGTCCTGTTTCCTTCGACCTCAGGAACTCCGATTTCCTGATGGTCAATATCCCGATGCCTTCACCCCTGTCGGGATTTCTCCTCCTGCCTGTGAGAGTTAACTTCCCCGCAGCTTCTACAGATTCGACAGCTATCGGCGATCCTGAGTCATATCTAACGGCTCAGATCAACTCTTCCTCGTGTGCGCCCCTCCGGCTACTCCCTGGACACGAAAACCAATGGTCCAGATCTCGTCGGCCTATCCGACGACATCTGTGCTCCCTCGAGCTTCTGCACTTCCTTCCCAGCACTTGGAAGAAATTCAATTCCTTCCAGGCCTCAGACTTCATCTTCTCTCCCCAACGGGCTCCTGAACCTTGAGCTTCACTGCACGTGTACAAACGCTTACTCCTCCTGAGCTTTTCTTCTCCTTCTGAATCTTTGAAGGATTCTTCCAACTCCTGCACTCCTTGCAGAGTCTTCACGCACCAAAGTGTTGTTTCTTCTGAGCTTTCCCAAACACTCAGACCCCTTGGGCGATTTTGTCCTTCTTCTCCCTCAGATGGAGAATACTTAGATACCCTTCTGGTTATCCTTCTGCTCAAGCGACCTCTTCTGAGTCTTTCTTGGTGTTCAGCAACCCAGTGAAGATCCTTCAATGGAATCTTCCTTCAGCTCACAGAACTCAAAGATTTCTTTCCTCTTCTGTGCATATCTGCACAACGTCTCGATGCCCTTCTGGTAGAGTTCTTTTCATCCACAGAACGTTCAGCAGTTTTGTCTTCTATGCACTCCTTGCACTTGCTCAATGCCCTCCTGGCAGAGCTTCACAGAACTCCTCAGAGATTCTATCCTCTTAAGAACTCACAGCAGAGTCCTTCTCCAACGCAACCCATGCGTATGCTCAATGCCCACTTGGCAGAGCTCCTACAGAATCCTTAGTGATTTTGTTTGCAACTGTGTCCCTCCTACATAGCCTTGCCTCCAAGGTGTTCAGCAACCTTGAGGTCTTCTTCCCAAGTTGTTGATTTTAGTTCTTGTGCCCACCTGGCACGTATTTGTCTGACTCCGTAGAGTTCAGAAGTGCATCCACTATGCACTGGCGTTCAGAGTCCGTAGCACTCTGTCATACCCTCATGGCATGAAGCCTCAAAGAACCTCTCAAACCCGAAATCAAACACTCCTGTAAATGCAAACATACCTCTACAGCATATATATGGAACACACATAGACATCCACATAACAAAGAATGACATGCAGGAAAACCTGCTATGTTATATTAACAATGGAAAAATGCCTGTATCTTTACAATGGTGTTCCCGAGCTCTCCTCGGATCTCATCAGCTTCTACTCATCTACCGACTTACCTAAAATGAGATCTGAAAATCTCTTTTACACTGAGGGGCTCAATCGAGCGCTTCCCTCCAGATTCACCTACTCTAATAAAATTACATTAAAGGTTGTCTAGTTTGCTATCCAGAACTAGATCTCAGTCGATCTGCATTAAAGCCGATCCTATCTACAGCCTACATATAGCACGGCTTTCTTGGCTCAACAACCTAAGCACATTAAATTACATTCATTTCAAATTCAAATGAGGTTGCGCCCCTCTATTTCAGCGTTTGAAATGCATGCGCACCAACGACTGGCTGGTTGGCTGCTGATGTGGAGCGATGCTCCTGCATCATACTGCACAGCTGTAAAAAATATCATGAGCTCCTGCTCATGAGCTTCCCCTGTAGCTGTTGGAATCCTCTTGGATCCCAAATAAACCTTTGGAGATTCTCATCCACTCCAATCTGTTGTTGTTGATGCTGCTGCTTCTGCTGCACTGCTGCTGCTTCCTTTCTGCTCAGCTGCTCCCTTCTAGCACTCTCTGCTGACCTCAACATCAGCCTTCTGATCCCCTCGATCACTGCATCCATCTGCTCTAGTGGTTGGTCCTGCCTTTGCAGTCTCCTTAGCTGCAAAAATTCTTGGCACATGGGCAGATCACTGTGATCTCCCATGCCATCTTCTTCATCTTCATTGGTGGCCTTAAGTTGCCATTCTGCTTCAGACTTCAGCTCTGCAGTCTCTTCTTGACTGACCTGTTGCTCAGTCATCCTCTTCTCTGACAGCTCAAATTATGTCAGTTCTCTTGCTGGCCCTGGATTGTTCAACCAATCCTCCAGCATCTCTAGCTCCATCTCCCATGGAGTGATAACTTTTCCTTCTGCTGTCAGCTTCAGTGCTGCAGCGCTCTCATCTCGCTGGCTAAAATCATTGAGTTGTTTCTCAGAATGCTCATTCTCTTCTTTCATTTTTGCTTGGGTAGTCTTTGCCATCTGCTCCAATTCGCCTTGGACAGTCCCAGCTGACTGTTCCTCTCTTGTTGCTTCACCTGCAACACAATTTTATGCCTCCTCCTGGGCAAATGGTAGGAATATCTGAATTCCCCCAATAATCAGAAGATCATCCTGATCTCCCACCTCTTTTGTCAGCTCCTCTGGCTGATTCCAACTCACTTCTGAGTTTATGAGACCCACAGATAGTGTCATCTGCTCATCCCTGCCCACCTCGAAATATGGGATGCTTCTGCTGCCCTCCTGGCAGACTTCGAGATCCCGCAGCGATCTCCGCTCATTGCCCTGCTGGTAATGCAAACTTTCCTCACTGTCTCCCTGACAGTCCATGATACCTTCAGCTGATCTCATCTCTATTCCCTTGCCCATCTGGAAATTTGGAAACCTTCCATTTCCCTCATGGCAGTCTATGAGATCTCGTAGTGATCTCTGATCATTCTCTTCACCGAGAATGTCTCCAATCTCTGGTTCACAGATGTGAACCATTTCTTCCTCTTCTGTGGCTCTGAGGTTTTCAACATACCTCAGCCACCTCCTTAACAGCCTACGCTGTCTTCTAGCCATCAGCTCCCTAACTGGCCATTTCATCTTCGGCTCCTTCATGGGCCACTCATGCACCCATCTCGGCTTCTTTTTCTGCCGCATCTTCAATTCGAGCTCCTCCATCTCTTGCTTTATGTCAGCGAGCTCTTTATCCATTTCTGATGTGCTCATCAGCTCTAGGCTCTTATTTTCAGCATTCTTATGGCCTTTAGTAGCCATCTTGCTATTTTTATCTGCCTCCCTGGTAGACCTGCTGCTGTCACTCCGCATCCCTGAGTGTTCCAGCTTCATCCTACAGTCCTGCTGACTGTCTATGGACTGTTTCATTTCTGCAAACAAGTCCTTACAGAGTCCTCAGCAACTCTGGTTTCTTCTCGGCTTTCTCTTTCTCCTCTTTCCTGAAGTATACAGACAAGAATATCAGCTCTGATACCACTTGATGACATACGTCTCCACCTACGCCCATCCACAGGATCATTCTATTCCTTCTTTATCTGAGTCGAAACGGCTCTTTAGATCCCCAAACAGAATCCCTGTTAAAATCACGATCCACGGGTCCTCTTTCCTGTCACGGCCTTCTTCACTTTACCGTGGTTATCCCCGACTCAGCATCGAGGTTCGGGGTTTCGGACCTTCCGCTGTCGAGAGTCACTTTCCTCTCTATTCCCCGATTCGCGATGAGCGCATTTCCTCTAAGCACTAGCCCTCCTGAGCTAAGCTTCTACCATATGACCACTGCCTCTGTGACCGTAGCCTTACCTCCTTTTGAGGCTACTTCTATCGGAGTTTCATCGTTTTCAATGTCGCGATGCACAAGTCCCTTGGACTCGCGATTCTTCGATCCCCAATGCGCCTTCACCTAGCTGGCCTCCAGGATGGACCCTCAGTCCATGTGACTGATGCTCTTGTGATCACAACCTTACCCTTCATCGGGGTTTCTGCCCTTCCGATGTCGAAATGCACAAGTCTACGGGACTCACGATATGTCGAATCCCGATACTCCGATGGCTCATGGCCGTTGACCTGTCAACGGTCCTTCAACCGCCACGACTACCTGCCACCTGTCTTCCACTACCCTGATTGTGGCCCCACGACTCTTTCGTCGGGATATCGCAGATCGCGATTCCAACATGAAAGATTTCTCTGTTCTTGGAAACCCTGATTCTCTGAACCCCGACTCCACGGGATTACCTGACACGTGTTCCACACGAATAGATGGTCCAGATCTTATGTCGGGGTTTCCACTATGGATTTCCCTGATCCGTTGTCAATGGGAATGTCGATATGTCGATTCCCGATGCGTCGGTCCTCCAATGGCTCCTGGCCTTTGGCCTACCACCTGTCCTTCGTTGACTTTTTCGTGGTCGCACGCTCCTTTAGCTGTCGGGAAATTGCGTATCGCGATTTTGTGATTCCAAATGAAATTGTTCACGGGACTCGTGAAACTCCGAATCCTGATTCGTCGATGAAGCCCTCCTATCGAGCCTTCCCTGGTGGCGCTGATTGTTGCCACGTGTCCCTCCAAATGGACGGTCCCGATCTCTCCGGGGTTTCGATACTTTTGAAGTCTCTTTTCCTTCGACCTCAGGAACTCCGATTTCCCGATGGCCAATATCTCGATGCCTTCACCCCTGTCGGGATTTCTCCTCCTGCCTGTGAGAGTTAACTTCCCCGCAGCTTCTGCAGATCTGACGGCTGTCGACGATCCTGAGTCAGATCTAATGGCTCAGATCAACTCTTCCTCATGTGCGCCCCTCCAGCTACTCCCTGGACACGAAAACCAACGGTCCAAATCTCGTCGGCCTATCCGACAGCAGCTGTGCTCCCTCGAGCTTCTGCACTTCCTTCCCAGCACTTGGAAGAAATTCAATTCCTTCCAGGCCTCAGACTTCATCTTCTCTCCCCAACGGGTTCCCGAACCTTGAGCTTCACCGCGCATGTACAAACGCTTACTCCTCCTGAGCTTTTCTTCTCCTTCTGAATCCTTGAAGGATTCTTCCAACTCCTGCACTCCTTGTAGAGTCTTCATGCACCAAAGTGCTATTTCTTCTGAGCTTTCCCAAACACCCAGACCCCTTGGGGGATTCTGTCCTTCTTCTCCCTCAGATGGAAAATACTTAGATACCCTTCTGGCTATCCTTCTGCTCAAGCGACCTCTTCTGAGTCCTTCTGGGTGTTCAGCAACCCAGTGAAGATCCTTCAATGGAATCTTCCTTCAGCTCACAGAACTCAAAGAGTTCTTTCCTCTTATGTGCCTATCTGCACAACGTCTTGATGCCCTTCTGGCAGAGTTCTTTTCGTCCATAGAATGTTCAGTAGTTCTGTCTTCTATGCACTCCTTGCACTTTCTCAATGCCCTCCTGGTAGAGCTTCACAGAACTCCTCAGAGATTTTTTCCTCTTAAGAACTCACAACAGAGTCCTTCTCCAACGCAACCCGTGCGTATGCTCAATGCCCACTTGGTAGAGCTCTTACAAAATCCTCAGTGATTCTATCTGCAACTGTGTCTCTCCTACACAGCCTTGCCTCCAAGGTGTTCAGCAACCTTGAGGTCTTCTTCCCGAGTTGTTGATTTCAGTTCCTGTGCCAACCTGGCATGTCTTTGTCTGACTCCGCAGAGTTCGGAAGTGCATCCATTGTGCACTGGTGTTCAGAGTCCACAGCACTCTGTCATACCCTCATGGCATGAAGCCTAAAAGAACCTCTCAAACCTGAAATCAAACACTCCTGTAAATGCAAACATACCTCTACAGCATATATATGGAACACACACAGACATCCACATAACACAGAATGACATGCAGGAAAAATTGCTCTGTTATATTAACAATGGCAAAATGCCTGTATCTTTACAATGGTGTTCCCGAGCTCTCCTCGGCTCTCATCGGCTTCTACTCATCTACTGACTTACCTAAAATGAGATCTGAAAATCTCTTTTACACTAAGGGGCTCAATCAAGCGCTTCCCTCTAGGTTCACCTACTCTAATAAAATTACATTAAAGGTTGTCTAGTCTGCTATCCAGAACTAGATCTCAGCCGATCTGCATTAAAGCCGATCCTATCTACAGCCTGCATATAGCACGGCTTTCTTGGCTCAACAGCCTAAGCACATTAAATTAAATTCATTTCAAATTCAAATGAGGTTGCGCCCCTCTCTTTCAGCGTTTGAAATGCATGCGCACCGACGAATGGCTGGTTGGCTGCTGACGTGGAGCGATTCTCCTGCATCACCTTCAATCCAACCTTCCTCTACTGTGCATTTCTACACCTGCGCTCTGCCTCCTTGCTCACATTTGAATCCTTCCCCACGACAACAACCCTCATCTCTTCTTTGTTCAACATTCTTATAGTCCATGTGCTCCTTGTACATGCAATATTTTCCATGCCTCTACATGCCCACACCGTGCCAAATCTCATGCACATATCGAGTGCTTTTCCTGATCATCGCAACTCTTCAGCTTCTCTGGTGGTTCTCGCCACGCGTTCAGCATCACTGGGTGTTCTGCTGAGATTCCTCGGCCTCTCTGGCAGTTGAGACTCCTCGTCTTCTTTGGCACAGTCGAGCTTATGCCTTCTGTTTCAGTTACAGACTTCAACACTCATCCATCTATCAATCCCCCTAAAAATCGTCTTGCTTCACTGGACGAAGCTCAGAGACTCTTCATCTCCTCTGGCGATCACACAGAGGTCTCTTCAAATTATCTATCAGAGACCATCAATGGTTTCTAGCAATTATATTGCGACGTGCTACAGTAGCCCTCTGATCTTGTTCAAATTCACCTGCACCGTTGGATTGATTCCAAGGGATCTTGCATTCATTTCGACATTTCGGCTTTCGACAGTTCGACATTCATGTGACCATGTGTCTCGACATTCCCAGTCGTGATCCCCGAAAAGGAGCTTGGTTGCTCTAGTTATTTCCTCCATCTCTCGCTCATGTAACCAAGGGTTGTGACCACAGCCTTATGCATAAGGCACTTTCGCAATTTCACATTTCGTGAATCTAGAGATGAGGCATCTCGACTCTCCAAGTCGCAATCCCCGAAACCCCGAAATGGCGTGGGATCAACGGTACCAATCAACACTTGATCTAATGGCTCAGATCATTTCGTGATTTAGTATTTCACGATTTCGACATTCTTGATGTTCAGTGTTCTTGTCACTACAAATTTTCGATCCATGAAACTCTAAAATGGGGTCAGATCAACGGTCCAGATCACATCTTGATCTAATGGCTGCGATTAAGTCGCGATTTCGCATATTGCGATTTTGGGATTCCTATGGTTATTATTCTTTGACATCTCCAACTCTCAATCCGCGAAACTCTGAAATGGATTGGGATCAACGGTCTAGATCAAACCTTGATCTGATGGCTCAAATTAAGTCAAGATTCTGCATATCACGATTTCGGGATTCCTGTGGTTATTATTCTTTGACATCTCCAACTCTCGATCCGCGAAACTCTGAAATGGACTGGGATCAATGGTCCAGATCAAACCTTGATTTGACGGCTCAGATTAAGTCGTGATTCCACATATTGCGATTTCGGGATTCTTGGAGTTATTATTCTTTGACATCTCCAACTCTCGATCCGCGATACGCTGAAATGGACTAGGATCAACGGTCCAGATCAAACCTTGATCTGACGACTCAGATTAAGTCGTGATTCCGCATATCGCGATTTCGAGAGGTTAGGGAACCCCATTCCTTTGACTCTCCATTCAGTGAACTGACAATCTTTCACCACGTGTCATGCCTGATGATGGACGGTCCTCCTTCTTTCAGGATTTTGTGAGCCCGCTACTCCTTTCACTTTAAAGAACGTGCAGGTTCTCCTTGATCTGACGATGGTCAGATCCCGCACTTGGATTTAATGCATGAGATATATCCTCCTCTTCAGCGCACTCTTCTTATCTACATTGAGATCTGACATCCATCGGGAATTCTGAATTGTTGATCCAACGATCACGGTTGTTGCTCTTCCCCGATTATCACTGCATTGTTGATCATCGTTGTTGTACTCAAGCCATCATCACTGATGTACTTGCCATCAATGACAAGCATACACTTCCTGTAAAACATGCCAACAATATCCCCCTTTGTCATTGATGGCAACTAAGGCACCCGAATTCTTTTCTCCCCCTTTGACATCAATGTCAAAGAAAAACATGCTCCCCCTGAGCTGTTGCAGTAATTTTAGGAGGCATTAGATATTCAAATAATACAAAACTCCCCCTAAGACGATGGACTCTTTTAGGTGTAAGACAAAATGACACCCAACTTATGTCTGAGATATTCAAAAGGTGTCTTGGCTAGGGGTTTAGTAAAGATGTATGTAATTTGTTCTTTAGTGGGAATGTAATGGACCTGAACAGTCTGATTGGTGACCTGTTTTCTCGGAAAATAATATTTTATGGTAATATGCTTGGTCTTAGAGTGGAATACAGGATTTTTAGACATTCTGATGGCACTAGTGTTATCACAATGAATTGGGATCGGTGTTGTGTATTTTACCTCTAAGTCTGCAAGTGTCTGAATCATCCATAATACCTGGGTGCAACAGGTAGTAGAAGAAATGTACTCTGCCTCTGTGGTTGATAAAGAGATGGAACCTTTCTTTTTACTAAGCCAGGCTACTAAAGAGTCACCCAGGAAGAATGCTCCTCCACTGGTGCTTTTTCTCTCATCAACACATTTTGCCCAATCTGCATCTGAATAAACAGTCAACTGAAGATTTTGATTTCTAGGATACCACAGACCATAACTCATTGTTTCTTTTAAATACCTGAATATCCTTTTGACAGCTTGCAAATGAATCTGTTTGGGTGTAGCCTGATATCTTCCCACCATTCCTATAGCATGCATTATGTCTGGGTGATATGTTGTGATGTACAACAGGCTTCCTATCATTGATCGATATGAGCTTTGATCAACATCAGGTGAATCATCATCCTTGCTTAATTTACATCCAGTTACCATAGGTGTACCCACATGTTTAGAATCTTCCATTTGAAACCTTTTCAACATTTCTCTTAGATATTTTTCTTGAGACATGAACATCCCTTTGGGCCTCTAAGTAATTTGTAGACCAAGAAAAAATGACAGTTCTCCTATCATAGACATTTCAAATTCAGACTCCATGGTAGAAGCAAACCATTGTACCAATGAATCCTTATTACATCTAAAGATGATGTCATCTACATAGACCAGTACGATGAGCAAATTATTATCCTCTGTTTTAATATAAAGATTGTTGTCAGTTGTTCCTCTCTTGAACCCTTTGTCTTTGAGATACATATCCAGTCTGTGATACCAGGCTCGAGGGGCTTGTTTTAAACCATATAAAGCTTTCTTCAGCTTGCATACTAAGTCAGGGTTATCAGACAATTTGAAACCCTCTGGTTGTTCCATATAGACTTCTTCACTTAAATCTCCATTGAGAAAGGCTGACTTGACATCCATTTGGCAAACTTTAAACCTTTTATGACAAGCATATAGGCAAGAAATATTCTGATAGCTTCTAATCTTGCTACAGGTGCAAATGTTTCATCAAAATCCAGTCCTTCTATCTGAGCATAGCCTTTACAGACTAACCTCGCTTTGTTCCTGATAACTTGTCCTTGCTCCTTCAACTTATTCTTAAAGATCCATTTGGAGCCAATGACGTTTTTATCTTCAGGTCTTTGAACCATCTCCCACGTATTGTTTTTCTCAATCTGATCAAGTTCTTCATTCATTGCTTTAACCCAGTGGTCATATTTGTTGGCTTCATTAAAATTCTTGGCTTCCATCATGGATATGAAGGTTGTATGAGATTGTTTGGTGTTTTTGATTATCTTTCTTCTGGTTTGTACACCTTTGTCTTTTTCCCCAATTATTTGACTTGCAGGATGATTCTTTTGAATGATTCTGGAGGAGGAATTTGTAGTTGACTGTTGATTTGACACTGTCTGAGTGTCTGAGTCTTCATCTGATTCAGAGTCTTGATTTTCTGATTCTTGGACCTGTTCATCTTCATCTTTAGCTGTGTCTTTTGTAGAGGACTCATTATTGTACACCTCTCTTGCTGGGATTCCTTCATCAATTTTTACATCAATACAGTCAACCATTTTATGCAGCCTCTTATTAGAGCATCTGTATCCTTTACTGTTTGTAGCATACCCTAAGAAAATACCTTCATCTGCCATGTCATCATATTTTCCAAGGTTCTCATCATTATTCTTTATGTAGCATTTACTCCCAAAGACTCTAAAGTGTTTGATTAAGGCAGGTCTTCCAAACCATAATTCATAAGGTGTCTTGTCACTTTGTGGTCTAAGGTGGGATTTGTTAAGCACATGGATTGTTGTGTGTATTGCTTCTACCCAGTAGGTTTGACCAACGTTCTTCTCATTCATCATTGACCTGGCCATTTCCTGCACTATTCTGATTTGCCTCTCAACTACTCCATTTTGTTGTGGAGTTCTTGGGATTGTGTATTCTCTCTTGATCCCATGCTCATCGCAGAATTCCTTGAAGTCTCTTGACATAAACTCTCCTCCATTCCTAGTCGCGATCCCCGAAAAGGAGCTTGGTTTCTCTAGCTCTTTCCCCCATCTCTCGCTCATGTAACCAAGGGTTGTGACCACAGCCTTATGCATAAGGCGCTTTCATGTTTTCACATTTCATGAATCTAGAGATGAGGCATCTCGACTCTCCAAGTCGCGATCCCCGAAACCCCGAAATGGCGTGGGATCAACGGTCCCGATCAACACTTGATCTAACGGCTCAGATCATTTCACGATTTCTACATTCTTGATGTTCAGTGTTCTTGTCACTACAAAATTCTGATCCATGAAACTCCGAAATGGGGTCGGATCAACGGTCCAGATCACATCTTGATCTAAAGGCTGCAATTAAGTCACGATTTCGCATATCACGATTTCGGGATTCCTGTGGTTATTATTCTTTGACATCTCCAACTCTCGATCCGCGAAACTTCGAAATGGACTGGGATCAACGGTCCAGATCAAACCTTGATCTGACAGCTCAGATTAAGTCACGATTCCACATATCACGATTTCGGGATTCCTGTGGTTATTATTCTTTGACATCTCCAACTCTCGATCCGCAAAACTCTGAAATGGACTGGGATCAACGGTCCAGATCAAACCTTGATCTGACGACTCAGATTAAGTCGTGATTCCACATATCGCGATTTCTAGATTCTTGTGGTTATTATTCTTTGACATCTCCAACTCTCGATCCGTGAAACTCCGAAATGGACTGGGATCAATGGTCCATATCAAACCTTGATCTGACGGCTCATATTAAGTCATGATTCCGCATATCGCGATTTCGAGAGGTTATGGAACCCCGTTCCTTTGACTCTCCAGTCAGCAAACTGACGATCTTTCACCACGTGTCCTGCCTGATGATGGATGGTCCTCCTTCTTTCAGGATTGTGTGAGCCCACTACTCCTTGCACTTTAAAGAACGTGTAGGTTCTCCTTGATCTGACAATGGTCAGATCCCACCCTTGGATTTAATGCCTGAGATCTATCCTCCTCTTCAGTGCGCTCTTCTTGTCTACATTGAGATCTGACAGCCATCGGGAATTCTGAATTGTTGATCCAACGATCATGGTTGCTGCTCTTCCCCAATTATCATTGCGCTGTTGATCATCGTTGTTGTACTCAAGCCATCATCGTTGTTGTACTTTCCATCAATGACAAGCATATGCTGCTTGTAAAACATGCCAACATGGAGAGTCTTTACCTTTATTGATGGCTAAGTCTTCCTGTTCATTCTTGATAGGAATGTCTTCTGTGTCTTCTCTTTCGATTTGATATATCTTCATGGGAGGATGAGCATATTATTTGGAGGTATCATCACAACACATGTCATCTTCAACATGAATCTGAGTAATAGGACTTGAACCTTTAATCATGCGTACTTTTTCATATTCAAGGACAAAATCATTTGAAGGAATTCTTTGTAGACTGAGAACTTTATCAAGGGCTTCAGTCCCTTTATTGAATTTTTCAACAGTATTAAGTTGATCCTTTAGTTGTTTACACCTTTGTTTATATTTTCTCAGATCATCCAAAGCACACTGAAGCTCAACTTCAAGATTGACTTCTACTTCAAAGTCTGAGTATTTTTCAAAAGAATCTTCATCACTATAATTGTTGTAGACTGAACTTTGTTATGATTAAAATGATTCATTTGACTTCTCATCTGATTAGAGGTCTTTTAATTTGTCCCTGAGTTCCTTTGTAGAGTTACATTCACCTATCTTCTCTTTGACATCATCAGGTAATCCATCAAGGATTGTATTCATTTCCTTTGAGTTACTTTTCTTGGATTTCTTTTGAGCTAGAGTCCTTACTTTGTTTGGTGGGAAGTAATCAATGATCATTGAATTCCATACATCATGTCCGAATTCTTTTAGATGAATTTCCATTCTTGTACTCCAAAATATGTATTCTTCTTTTCCAGGTGTTGGATTTCCATTCACTGTGTAAATAATTTGTCCATCCATGTGTGCTTAATTTGATCTTCCTTTTAGTTTGTTAGACTATTCTTAAAGGAACCTTGCTCTGATACCAATTGTTGGAATATCCAGCAATACTGAGGGGGGGCGGGGGGTGAATCAATATCGCCTACTTTTTCTTATTAATTCCTTCAATATTAAGCACACTCATTAATTATTCAATTAAGCAATATATGATGAACAACAAACCCTTATGAACACAAGATTTTATCATGGAACCCAACAGGGAAAACCACCGACACTTTTATATTAACTGCAAAATTCCTTTTCTTACAAGTTACATAGAAGGAATATGTTCTTCCTTTTCGATCAACACCAACTAATCAGGATGCACCCACACCCTTGTTCACTAGCACCAACTGGTAGGAGGCTTCAAACCCTTGTTTAGTTAGCTAAAACTGACAAGGAAGCACCAACTCCCTCTATTCACCAACACCAACTGGTAGGAGGCTACAACCCCCTATTTAGTCAGATACAACTGACAAGGAAGCACCTACTCCCCTGCAGGCTCTAGCCTACCCTTGCACCACCCAACCACCCTTATTTTCTCAATGTAATTCAATCGCTTATGCTCTTCATTGGCTTTGATTCATGCAACCATTAACACAAGTCCTATCATATTTGACCTTTTGACTTTGATTTGTTTATCCCTTGCTCCACCCTTCCTCCATTTATGCAGGTTATAACACTTATAAGCTTTTACTGTACTATGTTCATACAAACAGAGATACTATCAATTCTTCATGGTATCTTAGAATCATAAACTATTGTACTTTC
This sequence comes from Picea engelmannii, assembly GCA_009831015.1. Classification (NCBI taxonomy): domain Eukaryota; kingdom Viridiplantae; phylum Streptophyta; class Pinopsida; order Pinales; family Pinaceae; genus Picea; species Picea engelmannii. Next base: position 65,359 of record ML824154.1, on the reverse strand, counting down.
TACTTGTCTGCTACAACCTCTGCTTGTATGATCATCTGGTTATCTGCAGTCAAACTCCATCTCTTGCTCTATGGATTTTGTCATTTAATATTCAATGAATATGCTACAGTCCAATAAAGGTCTTCTATATCAAATACTAGATTTCATAATTGTTGCTCTGTCTTCTTCTGTTCTTGATCTTCAATAAGACATTGACAAACATCTTAAAACTAAAAATTCTTCATCTTGGACTCTACTTCTGTTTTGATCTTCTTATATGAACCACAAAGACACAATCTTCTCACCATTGTTTCTTATTTATATAATCTTCAAAATTGTGTGAGATATAACGTATTGTGTCCTTTCATTTGGACCTTCACACCTCTTCATTTTAACATTAACAATAATCACTTTTATTATTCAAACAATTATTGTTAATTCTTTTAATTTAGTAAGAGTGATTTTCGTAAATCGATCATAGGTATGGATCGATTTATTTTTAACTCGATTCCATATTCGTGTAAATATTTACAGAAACTGAGTTCTTGATGCAAACCCCCTACCTCAGTAGGGTCCACTGACCTTCCGGTCTCTGGATCGTTCTTCTTCTGAGCCGAAATAGATCTTCAGGCTCTTGTTGGAACTCTTTGAACAAATACACAGGTCCCTTTGTCCTCTGGCACAGGCCTTGAGAAAACCTATGCATGCGCTCAGCTTTCGGTGCTCTTCTCTGTTCTGAACCAACACACCTTTCTCATTTTGGGGTTTCGGGACTCCTGCATGCGAGCTCTCCCAGGCTCCTTGTCCTTCCAACTCCTGGTATCCAAAATGATGAAAAGGGCTTAACGACAAAGTGCTACCGGCCTTTCGCGATTCGGGATTTCGCGATTCTGGCTGCAACAATTTTTGGTCCTTCAAATTCCTGGGTTTTGAAATGCCGAAAACTACCCGTGACCATGCTCCACTTTTCGAGATTTCAAAATCTGCAATTTTGCGTTTCCGGCTGCAGATGGTTCTTGGTCCTTCAACCTCCTGGGTCCCAAAATTCCGAAATACTACCCTTTGAGAGAACCTTTCAAGGTTTTCCCTGAACCTTGACCACTCATCACGTGTCCCCTTGATGAACGGTCCTGATGCTTTCGCAATTTCGTGCGCTGGGACTTCTTGTCTCACGACTCCTTTTCCTTGAACTCCCAGTGTCTGAAACACTGAAAAGGGCTTGGATCTTTGACACTTGTCCTCCAAAATGGACAGCTCCAATGCTTTTGGGACTTGACAAGTCCTCTTCCCTCAGCTGTTACGATGATTAAACCCCTCGCACCTCCTTCCATATCCAATGGCTATCAGTCCTTAGTGCTAGATCTGACGGCCCGGATCCTTCTTCTTATGCACCTCCCAAGGACTCAACCCTGTGCATGTATCCTTCATCTAGCGGCTCTCAGGCCACCGCGCTCCTGATCCAACGGCTGGCGCGATTTCATGAATCGAGAGTTCACGATTCAGCAACTCCAAAATCCCTTGCCGCTCCAAACCCCGAACTCTGAAATAGAGAAATTCGAGCGTGAGATTTCATGATTTCGCGAACCGGGAGTTCGCGATGCAGCGACCCCAAAATCCCTTGCCACTCCAAACCCCAAACTCTGAAATAGAAAAATTCAACACCTTAGAGTGTTGGAAGACACTTGGCCTTAATCTCCTCACTGCTCTGCAAGTTCCCACGATTCTCGCAACTTCGGCACTTCTTCACGAAGCATCTCCACAGTCCATTTCAGATGCTCTCCTGTGCGACCTCCCAGAGGTTAAACTCTATGCACCTTCACCTGATCCAACGGTTGTCAGGTATTGGTGCTAGATCTGATGGTTCAGATCTGTCTTCCTTGCATGCTCTCCTCCTGAGCTTTCTTGGCTTTTTGACTTAGAAGATTTTCTAAGTCTCGAAGGTCTACATTATAGAAATGTTGTCCCTTTTGAGCTTCGTCCTCCCAGAGATTTACTCCTACGTACACCTTACGTTCGAGGATCCCGAATAACTCAGATTCGAGAAGTTTTCTTGAAAAGAAAACTCCTTATGCCCACCTGGCATTCTCCTGCTCGATGCACACCTTGTAGAGCCTACAAAGTATTCAGCAACTATGTGAGTGTCTTCTCTTCGACACTTCTCTTTTCTCAGAACTCAAAACGTTCCTTCTGTGCACACTTGCACTAACTCAATGCCCTCCTAGCAGAGTTCTCCAGAATCCTCAGTGATTTTGTCTTCTTGTCGAACTCGAAAGAGAGTTCCCTTCTGTGTACTCCTTGCACCTCTGCTGATGAAGGTTCAACACTATCCCTCTTGAACTTTCATGAGGTTGCCTCACCTCTGTCAACGCACACCTTACGGGCTATGTTCACTCCTTACACTCAGAAACTCCAAGACAGGAAGAAATTGAAACTTATGCAATGCTTCACCAGTTATGCATTTAAAACATGAAATGCATAAAAACATGTAAACATCAAACACACAGTGTGAAGGAAAAACTACTTTTCTGTTAATCTGTATGTCTATACAAATGTTTATAAAGGCTGGAATGTAACAAGTCGTATCTCTCTCTCTCGACCTCTCTGCCCCGGTCTCTCCTCCTAACTCTCTACTCTAATTTCTTTCTTACCAAATCAGGTCTCCCATGAGCTTATCCTCAACCACCATCTCTAAGCTATCGCTATCACAAAGCGGATCCTATGGCTACATTACATAAATGGATGTCGTAGACCTGACTGATCTGGACTTAGCTACAGGTAACCATTAAAGGAAACCTCAACCACTACCTATACAAAGGCGTGGTCTGGCATTAAAACCCTTACAACATTTATTGAAATTTTGAATTTCAAAATTGAGAGGGATGTGCCTCTTCCTTTCTCCATTAAATGTGTGTTGGATGTGCTGGCTAGCTGGCACACTACTGACATGGAGCAATGCTCCTGCATCATACTCCTCAGTTGGAAAAATCATGATCTTCTGATCATGAGCTCCTCTTCTCCAATATTGAAATCCACCTATATCCCAAACTTTCCCTTGGAGCTTTCCATCTGCTCTTCTACTTCGTTGTTGCTGCAGTTGTTGCCCTACTCCTCTTGCAGGATCCCTTCTGCTCATCTTCCCCTTGTTGGCAGTCTCTGTTGCTGAGCTCAACATCAGCCTTCTGATTTCTTCAATTACCTCATACAGCTACTCCAATGGTTGGCTCTTTGTATGCAGTCTTCTTTGTTGCACTTTTGTCTCCTCAATGGCCAGATTTGCTCGATCTCCCCTACTATATTTATCTCTCTTTGTGGCACTAAGTGGCCACTCTGCTGCAGACTCCAGCTCTACAATCTCCTCACTGAACTTCTGCTCAACTTCTTCCTGTGGCAGTTTTGCTGCTACCATTTCTCCTCCTGACATACTTCCAGTTTCTTCCAACTTCTCCCCAGGCTGGTATGTTCCACTACCTGCTTCCAACTTAGCCTGTTGGATGTGAAAACTTTGCACCATCACCCTCCTTTCCAGGGCTTCCAATTCTTCACACAGGTCAGCAAAATCCATGTTGTCTGCTTCCTCTTCTTCTTCTTCTTCTTCTTCTTCTTCTACAACTTCTAGTACTATAGTGATTTCCTATCCAGCTTCCTGGCTGAAAATTTTGAGCCATTTTGTTGAATTCTCATCTTTTTCTTCTTGGGCAAATGTCAGTTTCTGCTCCATTTCTTTCTCCATGACAGTTTATGTTGGTTGTCCTCCTGCTATTTCTACATCCGCAACACATGCTCTGGCCTCAACTGGGCTTCTTGGTAGGAACACCTCTATTCCTCCAATGATCACAATTCTCTTGTTATTCTCTCCTGTCAGCACTCCTTGTTGATCTGAAATATCCTTTAAGTTCATGAGACTTTCAGACAATCTCATCTCTTTCCCCTTGCCCACCTGGAAATTTGGGAATTTTCTACTACCCACCTGGCAGTCTGTGAGATCATCTGATCCCATCTCATTGCCCACTTGACAATATGAACTTTCACCACTTCTCCCTTGGTAGTACGCAAGACCTTCCACTGATCTCTTTCCATTGCCCACCTGGCAACTTGAAATTCCACTTCTGCCCACCTGGCAGTTTATGAGATCCTCTGTTAATTTCATACCATTGCCCACCTGACAATATGAACTTCCATGGTTGTCCTCTTGATAGTCTATAAAATCCTCCAATGATCTCATTTCATTTCCTACTTGGCAATTCAAAAATTCATCCCTACCCTCCTGGCAGTTTATGAGATCTGAAACTGATCCCTCTTCCTCATCACTGAGGGTTTCTCCGACTTCTAGCTCATAGATGAAAACTAGCTCTGTGTCACTGAGGCTTTTAGCATACCTCAGCCACATTTTCAACTATTGTTGCTCTTTCCTGGCCAACAACTTTTGAACATGCCATTTGGCTTTCCTGTTCAGAGGCCATTCGTACCTCCAGTGTACTTTTGCCTCCTGCTGCATCTTCAATGTCAGTTGTTCCATTCTCACCCTTGTCTCAGTGAGTTCTTTGTCAATCTCTACTTTACTCATCTTCTGGTGGTCTCCTCTTCCACCACACTCATGGCCTTCAGTAGCCATTTCCATATTTCACCTAACCTCCTGGCAAGCATATGGATCACTCTACATATGAGAGAATCTCCATGTCCTCCTACAACTTGCCTAACTGTCTATCATTTGTTGCACACCTTGCAAGAATCACCACAGAGCTTTAACACCCTGCTTATTTCACCTGCTGTATACAGATGAATATCTGCTTCTGATTCCACTTGATGTTACCAGAATTTCTCCCACCATCTCTCCTTTGTCTGTGAACAAAGTAACGGTCTCCCCTTTCTCTTTTGTCTGAAATATACACACAAAAATATGCTCTGATACCACTTGATGGTGTGTATCAGAGTATTTTCTTTATCTACACTGTCTCCCTCTGCCTGCAGTCTACAAATAGAAAGTGGCTCTGATACCACTTGATGCAGACCCCCTACCTCAGCAGGGTCCATTGACCTCCCGGTCTCTGGATCATTCTTCTTCTGAGCCAAAATATCTCTTCGGGCTCTTGTTGGAACCCTTTGAACAAATCCACAGGTCCCTTTGTCCTCTGGTACAGTCCTTGAGAAAACCTATGCACGTGCTCAACTTTCGGCACTCTTCTCTGTTCTGAACCAACACACCTTTCTCATTTTGGGGTTTCGGGACTCCTTCATTCGATATCTCCCAGGCTCCTTGTCCTTCCAACTCCTGGTATCCAAAACGATGAAAAGGGCTTAACGACAAAGTGCTACCGGCCTTTCGCAATTCCGACTACAACGATTTTTGGTCCTTCAAACTCCCAGGTCCTGAAATGTCGAAATCTACCCGTGACCATGGTCCACTTTTGGGGATTTTGGAATCCACGATTTTGCAATTCTGGCTATAGACAGTTCTTGGTCCTTCAACCTCTCGGGTCCCGAAATGCCGAAATATTACCCCTTGAGAGAACCTTTCGGGGTTTTCCCCAAACCTTGAACACTCACCATGTGTCCCCTTAATGAACGGTCCTGATGCTTTCACAATTTCGTGAGCTAGGACTTCTTGTCTCACGACTCCTTCTCCTCAAACTCCCAGTGTCTGAAACACCGAAAAGGGCTTGGATCTTTGACACTTGTCCTCCAAAATGGATGGCCCTGATGCTTTCAGGACTTGACAAGTCCTCTTCCGTCGGTTGTTATGAGGATTAAACCCCTCACACCTCCTTCTGGATCCGACGACTATCAGTCCTTGGTGCTAGATCTGACAGCCTAGATCCTTCTTCCTGTGCACCTCCCAGGGACTCAACCCTGTGCACGTATCCTTGATCCAGTGGCTCTCAGGCCACTGCGCTCCAGATCCGACGGCTGGCACGATTTCGTGAATCGGGAGTTTGCGATGTAGCGACTCCAAAATCCCTTGCCGCTCCAAACCCCAAACTCTGAAATAGCGAAATTCGAGCGTGAGATTTTGGGATTTCATGAACCGGGATTTCATGATGCAACGACCCCAAAATCCCTTGCCGCTCCAAACCCTGAACTCCAAATTAGTGAAATTCAATGCCTTAGAGTGTTGGAAGACACTCGGCCTTAATCTCCTCGCTACTCTGCAAGTTCCCACGATTCTCACAACTTCGGCACTTCTTCACGAAGCGTCTCCAGGGTCTGTTTCAGCTGCTCTCCTGTGCAACCTCCCAGAGGTTAAACTCTGTGCACCTTCGAATAATCCAATGGTTGTCAGGTATTGGCGCTAGATATGACAGTTCATATATCTCTTCCTTGTGCGCTCTCCTCCTAAGCTTTCTTGGCTTTTTGACTTAGAATATTTTCTAAGTCTCGAAGGTCTCGACCTTCGACTCTTCCTCTTGCGAGCCCAATTCCTTTGGGTCTCGTCTGCGTTATAGAAACGTTGTCCCTTCTGAGCTTCGTCCTCTCGGAGATTTACTCCTGTGCACACCTTGCATTTGAGGATCTCAAATAACTCAGATTCGAGAAGTTTTCTTGAAAAGAAAACTCCTTAGGCCCACCTGGTGTTCTCCCGCTCAATGCACACCTTTCAGAGCTTACAGAGTATTCAAAAACCCTGTGAGTGTCTTCTCTTCAACACTTCTCTTTTCTTAGAACTTGAAAGAGTTCCTTCTGTGCACACTTTCACCAACTCAATTCCCTCCTGGCAGAGTTCTCCAGAATCCTCAGTGATTATGTCTTCTCGCTAAACTCAAAAGAGAGTTCCCTTCTATGTACTCCTTGCACCTCTGTTGATGAAGGTTCAACGCTATCCCTTTTGAGCTTTCTTGAGGTTGTCTCACCTCTAACAACGCACACCTTGCATACTATGTGCACTCCTTTCACTCGGAAACTCCAAGACGGGAAGAAATTGAAACTTATGCAATGCTTCACCAGTTATGCATTTAAAACATGAAATGCATAAAAACATGTAAATGTCAAACACACAGTGTGCAGGAAAAACTGCTTTTCTATTAATCTGTATGTCTATACAAATTTTTACAAAGGCTAGACTGTAACAAGTCTCAACTCTCTCTCAAGACCTCTCTGCCCTAGTCTCTCCTCCTAACTCTCTAGTCTAATTTCTTTCTTACCAAATGAGGGCTCCCATGAGCTTATCCTCAATCACCGTCTCTGAGCTATCGCTATCATAGAGCGGCTCCTACGGCTACATTACATAAATGGATGTCGCATACTTGACTGATCTGGACTTAGCTACAGGTAACCATTAAAGGAAACCTCAACCACTACCTGTACAAAGGCGTGGTCTGGCATTAAAATCCTTACAACATTTATTGAAATTTCAAATTTCAAAATTGAGAGGGTTGTGACTCTCCCTTTCTCCATTAAATGCGTGTTGGATGTGCTAGCTAGCTGGCACACTGCTGACATGGAGTGATGCTCCTGCAATAGTTCTGCAGAGGTGCTTCCTTCAAATCATTACATGTGACTGAGTGATACAAAACCACAAGCTTTATCAACTTTAGCGACGTATTATATTCTGCATTTTAAATCTCTTATTTTATATGACCAATGGAAGTGACCAGACGCTAGGCCAAATGAGTGATTGAGTGCTTATCAATTCAACGGTCACTATTTAATCTCCTGATGAGATGGATGACAGTCTAGACATCGTGAAATTCATCATTCGAAACTTTAGGATTTCAACTTTTCAGATTTTCAAATAAGATCGGATGGTTTATTTCATGGAACCAAATCAATGGTTAGATTTGATCCTTACACTCATCCTTTCATTGCTTAATCCAACGACTAGGAATTAATCAAGCACTAAGATGGATGGACACCATTTACTTCGTGACTTCATGCTTCATGTGAGTGTGACGTATAGCCAGAGTATTGGAGTGTGGCGACGGAGCACAGAGGTGGTATGGATGAGTGTTTTGGCGGTTTACTCGAAGGGGGGGGTAGGCGGTAAGTGGTAAGGAGTGAGGGGGTCTGAGTTAACAGGAAGGAGACATGTTATGAGGGCCTCGCTCGGGAAAAAATACCAAATCGGACCCCCCCCCACCGTTAAAGGCATAAATGTTTGGGGGGGGGGGTCTGATATTCCCTATCAACCGTAGATCTAAGCGCCCGATTATTGACCACTGATATTAGCACGCCCTTTAACACAAAGCGCCAAAAATTTCATGTCATCGTCGAACTTAGGATAAAAGAATTTTATGGGTTTTTTCAATTTACCTTTTCTTCATTGTGTCACCAAGGGGTCAGAAATACTTCATTTTAACTCAAATCAACTTGCAAGTGATTTAATTCATCACCCAAGCTCCGTGTGCATATCAATGGTCTTGATTTGATCTTATCGTCCAACTATTTGACACCAACCATTATATGCTAATAGAATACTGTTGATATCAATGACATTTCGTCATACCAACTTATCATCACATCAATGATATTGACTGTTGACATCAATGACAATATATTAATGAAACTATATCCAATAAAAAACCCTAAAAACATAATAGATCCATGCTACATGGTGGATAGGTCTAGGATAACCCCCAAATATGCATCTAAAACAAAGATACAATGCAAAATCATGACAATGTCCTCTAAAAATGCCACATGTGTGAGTGTAGAAGCCTCATGAAGGGTCATCTCATCTCCAAATGGTGTACAAAGGCTCCAAAATCCACGTCTCTCCCCAAAAGGTGCAAGTTATAATCAAAAGTCACACATCCTCATGAAGAAGGTCACATCTCCTCATCAAAAGGGTGCCAACACATCATCAAAAGTGCTAGGTTGGCTCAAGCAAGTTCCTCAAGTGTGATGTCCCATAAAATGTGCAACATCGTAGCTCAAAATCATTACATCATCAAGGTAAGGGGATCCATGACCTCTCCAAAGAGGTGTACTATCATCATCAAAGGTCACGTCATCAAGCCAAACCTCAACATCCTCAAGGGGTGCAATGTCATGAAGGGGTTCCCTTATCTCTCCAAGTGACAATACAAGCTCATGGTATAATGTCATAGCTCCTAGCTACAATGTCCAAGGCCCAAGGTCTGTTGGACGGTGTCAGGAGGCATGCCAAGACATCATAATTCCCCACGCTCATTTTCAAGGCTCCAACGACCTCCATGGAGTATTTAATGTATTTCATTAAGTGTAAGGGGAGAATAAACAATTTCCTCCAATGGAACATGTCAAAAGGTCCATCGTCATCAAACATGGGATCAATGAATCAAGGGAGATCAACCATCATGGATAAAAGAGTCATTGGAATCATTAAAAGTGTGTTATGTATTAATGGAAAAGACACATAAGTAGTTTACATTAGATAACTTCTTCAAACTGCACAACATCTTATGATTTTATGCAATTTGTCAAGTTTAAGTATGGGGGGACCATCATAGAACCCTATCATGTGTGCCAGAACCCAAGAAGAGGAGTATTTCCTGAAAAACCAATCAAAGTGTAAGTTTGAATGAATGGTATGACATGGAGTTTACTTCATGGTCATGATTTCATTGACATGCAAGGCCACGTGTGAAGTTCATCTCCCTGAGAGCCTTTGTAGAGGGAGTGCTTAATGCATTGAGTTACCATTTTATCGAAAATATTTCTTTCCACCCCTTATATTTCCTTTTGATATTTATTTATTTACTTTGCAAGCCCCTTTTCAGGTTGATGCATTTATTGCATCATGATAATTCAATTAAGTCCTTTCTTTTGATATGCATTAATTACATTAGGACTTGGTATGATGGCCTCATGGTGAGGGGTTAGAGCTCAATATAACTTTGATTTTTATTTATCATTTATATCTCTTTATTATTCTGTTGAATTTTGAATTTAGAACATGCTCTTTCCATTCTTTCTTACAGTTGCATCAACCTCGGGCATTGAATCCCCTTATTCTCATAAGAGAATGGAGTATAGACATTTTAGGGATACATGTAACAACCATTCCAAAAACATAGGACAATGAAAGGAAAATATATGGTAAGTGTTGAGTATGGAAAGGCATGGATACGTTTCCCCTACCAAGGCATTCCAGTAGTATCCCTTTCCCCAAGATTGACAACACTTGACTAGAACAAATTGTTGGATTACTGAGAGGGGGGTGTTGGCAGATTTGGCAGGAAGGAGTGTGCTTGTCATTGATGGAAAGAACAAAAGGTGGAGAAGAAGGAAGTGGATGGAGATTAAATATCAGGAGAGTTAACAAATGAAGATCAAAATCTCATAAGAGATGTCGCGATAAAACTCAGAACAAATTGAGACCATCGGATCTTCAAGCCAGATCAATGACATGGATGCATTGCAGGGAGTGAAAGCTGAATTAAAATACTTGCCAGTTACAATCCTGCAATCCATCTAGATCGTCAGATCTCATAGCTTCGAAGACCTATGATTGCGGTTGATCCAACAAACAATGTGTTTAAGTCATATTAAATCATGACCATCAGATGTGCAATCGCTAAATCTACATCATGGATGAATTGCGAAGATTGAAAGGAGAATTAAACATTGCGCTTGTTCCCATCTCGCAATTAGTCAGGACCGTCCGATCTTATAGCTTTGAAGATCAACGATTGTGGATAACTCACCAATAGCACACATCTTCCCATTATGGAGTTGGGTGATGAGTTAAAACACTCGCAGATTGTGGTTGCACAATCATTCTTGATCATGGATTTGTTTTAAGAAACTTCACAACCGTTGGATCATTTTTGAGTGGAAGGACAGGATAAGAGAGAAAAATGTTTGAGAATTATATTATGTGAATTCATGTCAGCTGTCGGATCAATTTCAAGTGGAAGGATAGGATAATCTAGTAGAGCCGCATCACTGAAAAATCAAGCCGATGATCTAAGATCTTGATCGACGAACAACATTTAGTTTGGGTTTAAAGTCGCGAGGAGGTTACACTCCAGAATGTTTGAAATGTGAAATACCCGAAGCCCAGAAATACGAAATGAATAAGGACCGTCGGAATTGGAAGACAAACAAGGATTCTTGGTTCAGTTTTGTTGGTCATTAGACCATGTCAGCAAAAGGGCATAGTGGCAGACCATGTCAGCAGTCTATGTCAACAAGGACACGTGGCACAGTCAGAGAATGACAAGTGTCAAGTTGAAATCAACATTTTAGGTATGTGAAAATCACAAATCTGAGTGACAGGTGGCAGTTTCTTGGCTCGTGACACATCATCAAGTGATGAAAGCGTTACATCACTCTGGGATTTTTTCTTCGGGATTTTTACCACCAGTACTCACCCAAAGACCTAAAGTCCCGAATGTCAAAGACCTGAAGTGGACACGAGACGTCTGATTTAAAGATCACTTCGGGAGCAGTCTCATCCATCGATCTACTACAGTGGAAGGATGGTGTAAGTGAAAATGTTAACTGACAGCAAGTGGTCTCCACCGTCTGATGATTGAATCAGTAGGTGATCACTCTGGAGGAAAGAACAGGTTGAGATTTGAAATCTCCGAAGTCCGGAGACCCAAGGAGATCTAGACCGTTAATCCGAGAGGGATATGCATCAGATGCCTATCAGCTCCGAAATATTGACGTACAGAGGAAAGAAAGGGTTGAGACTCTAAATATCTGAAGTCCAAAGACCCGAAGGAGATCTTGACCGTCGATATTGTTATCACTCCAAGAGTCACTCCCAAACTGTAAATGAGAGTAAGCTTGGTAACATATAAATAAAAAGACTTGAATTATTTTGTGGATCAAGAAAAAGAAAGAAAGGAAGGGAAAGGACAATAAGCTGTTGTAAATCAATGATGGACCATTGGGTTATGGAGTCAAGCAAACACCATGCTCATTAAATGCAATCAATCTGCATATTAGATAAAGATTTGTTAAATAGAGGAAGAAAAAGATAACACAAAGAAGAACATCCATAAAGAAAAGATCCTCTCTTCATAAATGAATCCAAGGTACTTGAATGTAAATAGTGACTAATAGGCAAGATACATCAGATCCTCAGATGCTCAAGAATCCATTAATCAAAGGAAACCATGATCCTCAAGGTGTACGATTCATTCAAGTAAGAAAAAAATTAGAAAAGAAAACAAGAGATACAATTTGATAACACAGATATCATGAACCTTCAATAACAAAAATGTTTACAAAAACAAAATCCCCTCAGGGTTACAATGATCACAAGCAAAGCGCCTCCTACAACTCTCTCATCTCTCTTTCTCATGATTCCAACCCTCCTACCCTTTTGTAAAAATGAATATATAGCCATATAGGTCCTTTCCAGCTCAACTATTTGAACTCCAACCCTTCTCCCAAAATAGAAACAACTACAAAAAAAAACTGACACATTTTAACTAATTTCCTGCTTTTCAGGAGGCGAAATTATGAAAAATAGGCTTCCACACTTCACTTGTAATTATCAAGACATAATAGTTGTGTAAAATATGAGAACTTTTTTGTATATAATATCGTTATGAACAAAAACCTCTCTCGGTTTCTTTAAATTCATCTCCAGTTGGCCGTAATAGGTGTCACAAAAACATGTCTCAAACATGAAATCACGAAAACTGAAAACATAGGGCTCAAAGATTCTTTCGAATCTCCCAATCCGTGACACCTGTGTGAAAAATTAAAGAGGTTAATTTTATTGGGTCTGCTCTTGAAAATAACCTCCTTTTTATTTTTAAAATTTATCTTATTTCACCCGGAAATCCTCCTAGAAGTCAACTGGTCAAAAATGCCAGTTTAGTAGTCTTAAAATAGAGTTTCAGCAGCACGTTCTGTAGCACCACTTCTATGTCAAATAACTCTATAAAAATAGCACATTTTGAAAAAATGAGAGAGGTGTTTGTTATTTGGTATGTTATGAACAAAAACCTCCTCCAATTTTCAAAAATACCTTCTCATTTGTTCATAATCCAAATTTTAAGTTAGTCACTCAAAACTGGTAGAAGCATCCTTGCAAAATAACTCTGCACAATTCGGTTTCTGCCAGAATTTCAGTAGAGAATTTTGGTAGCGCCCGTCTATGTCTCCTGTCAAAATTTCAGTAGCTCCATCACAATTCACAACACCTTCACTTGAACATGTGCAGAATGGGTAGCAACATCGGGTATTAACAACGCCATTAGTCTTAGGCGATTCGGCAACATTATAGGTAGCATACTGGTGGAACATCAAAATAGACTATTCTGTAGTGTCATAGCACTACACAATGTATGTGCTACTACTATTGAAGGGATTAATTCTTTTTGAAAACCCAAAATTCTGAACAGTAAGTACTAGAAGTCTGTATAGTCTGTATAGGTTATTTAGTTGCTTATAGGAGAGGCAGGCCTCTTCTAGCTGCAAATTCTTGTGCTAACATAGGCTCCATGGGGGATAGAGTCCTCCCTGTGAGGCTCTAATAACTCTTGTAGTTCCAATGCCTTATTCTAGGGTTTATCCCAACCTTTAACCTTTGCAACTTACTTTGCAAACATCCACAATTTTGTATTGTGTCTAGTCCATTGGGCTATGGAGTCAACATTCAACCATTCTCTAAAAAATTCTCAAGGCCTTCCTTTATTCACACAAACTGACTGTTATTTCTACAAACTGAAGGAAAAAGAAATGCTCGGGAAATGAGCTTATTTCTTACACTACTATACTCTAACCAGATTTGCAATTGGTTAGGTAAAGGTTGATTTCTATAACAACCATCCAAGCAATTTCAATATTGAAATAATCTCATCCATATCACCTATTGAAAATTGATTTATGAAATTTAATAGCAGTGATAAAAACCCATTCAGGAAACCATACTCACCCAGAAACATTGATGAGTTAAAGAAATCTGAAATCTTTGAGTTCTCTGAAAAGTATGATTCCATGAAGGCTGTCATCGGGTCTTTGAAACCGAGATCATAAACATGTTGGTCCATGAAAAACACCTTCTCAAATATGACTGCTTCTCTGCTGGAAAACTGATGCCCTTCTTGTTCCCTTATGATCAAATCTTGATCATCAATCATTACAACTTCCTCTTTAGAATAGTGCTCATGAGAGGATGACAAAACAAGGTTTACATCATATGGATTTTGATAAATTAGAAACGTATAGTTGTCAATGCAGTCATCAACTATTTCATCTTCAACATTGTTTGAAAACTTCTCTTGAATTTGACATGCATACCTGTTCATTGAAACATCTGCAATCATTGAAGAATCTGATTCATAATTTGACACATACTTACATCCTTGTTGTTGTACCAGGTATGATTCACACTCAGTATTTTCTTGCTAAAAATCTGAAACGTACTAACAATTCCCTTGTTCATGTGCAAGCAAATTTTCAAAGTCAACCCGCTCTCGGATATTTATGGAAGAACAAATGTTCTCCTCCACTCCTTGAGCATCTTCAAACCCTCCACTCCTTGAGCATCTTCAAACAATTGTCTTAGGGATGAAGACCTCCTTTCTAATAGGAGAAGGGAAAGTCCTGAATGAAGACCCATAACATAATATATCATGGCAGTTGTCTCTGTAGGCCGGATATCCAAAGGCATGTCATGATAAATGATATAGAATCTTTTGTTAAAAACAGACAAAGCTTCTTCCTCCTCTCTCCTCAAAGCATAAAAATCAGCAAGGTATGAATCTAATGATTTTTTCTCACCCCAATACTTCAAAAAAACATTAGAGAACTCGTTCCAAGAGCTAATGGAATCATCTCTCAGACCCTTAAACCAAACAACAACATCTCTGAAAAAAGACTTAGAGAACAATCTCATGGTCACATCTTCATGAACAATCTCGAACCGATCAACAAAGTTTTCAAAGGATTCCAAGTGCCTCTTAGCTAAAACTTGATTCGCTCCAGAAAATTGGGGAAGATACTCAAGGCATTCAAGAGGATAAGGATGAAGAAGAAAGGGAAACATTAAAGGTTTGAACATCTTCATTCTGATTTTAATTTGAAAGGCAATGGGTTGATCATGAAATTTAATATGTTTATGACAAGGTTCATTAGTAATGAAAAAAGATATTGAACTCTGGATATGTTTGGAATCAGTTCCAACCTCTGTAAGGTTACATGATTGATCAGATTTAGGAGGAATTTGAATGCAGTGATCATCTTTATGAATGGGTTGAGGTAAAGCTACTGAATCTACATCTACAATATATGCAATATGCAGATCTTCTTCTTCTAGAGATGGATATATACAATAAGGATGATGATTTTTTGAATATACAAAACAAAAAATGATTCTCTTTACATGCGAAGGGAACAACATGAAAGAGTTGATAAAGAACAACAACGGTTCATGAAGAAGAATAATGAATTGATACCTAGATTTAGAATTCAGCCTCTTCATCTTATGTCAATCGGATCCTCCCCAGTGGAGTCTTTAATCATGGATCATTGTCGTTTTACAATCAATTCAGTGTCCTTTTATCTGCCATCACAAGTTGGATCATTGTCGTTTTCCCAGGGAACTAGCTTCACTTCCTTCCTCAACATTGGCGCCAATTATGTTATCACTCCAAGAGTCACTCCCAAACTATAAATGAGAGTAATCTTGGTAACATAGAAATAAAAAGACTTGATTGGTTTTGTGGATCAAGAAAAAGAAAGCAAGGAAGGGAAAGGACAGTAAGCTGTTGTAAATCAATGATGGACCATTGGTCTATGGAGTCAAGAAAACACCCTTCTCATTAAATTCAATCAATCTGCATATCAGATAAAGGTTTGTTAAATAGAGGAAGAAAAATATAACACAAAGAAGAACATCCATAAAGCAGAGATCCTCTCTGCATAAATGAATCCAACGTACTTGAATGTAAATAGTGACTAATAGACAAGATACGTCAGATCCTTAGATGATCAAGAATCCATTAATCAAAGGCAACCATGATCCTCAATGTGTATGATTCATTCAATTAAGAAGACGAATTAGAAAATAAAACAAGAGATACAATCTAATAAAACAGATATCATGAACCTTCAATAACAGAAATGTTTACAAAAAAAAGCCCCTCCGGGTTACAATGATCACAGGCAAAGTGCCTCCTACAGCTCTCTCATCTCTCTTGTTCATGAATCCAACCCTCCTACCCTATTGTACAATGAATATATAGACATATAGGTCCTTTACATCTCACTTTTTCTAACTCCAACCCTTTTCCCAAAATAGAAACAACTACAAACAGAAAATGACACGTTTTAACTAATTTCTTGCTTTTCAGGAGGGCGAAATTATGAAAAATAGGCTTCCAAAATCCACTTGTAATTCTGAAACCATAACAACTGTGTAAAATATGAGAACGGTTTTTGTATATAAGCTCATTATGAACAAAAACCTCTCTCAGTTTCTTTAAATTCATCTCCAGATGGCCGCAACAAGTGTCACAAAAACATGTCTCAAACAGGAAATCACGAAAATTGAAAACATAGGGCTCAAAGATTCTTTCGAATATCCCAATCCGTGACACCTGTGTGAAAAATGAAAGAGTTTAATTTTACCAGGTCTGTGATTGACAATAACCTCCTTTGTATTTTTAAAATTCATCTTATTTCACCCGAAAATCCTCCTGGAAGTCAACTGGTCAAAAATGTCAGTTCAACAGTCTTAAAACAGAGTTTCAGCAGCACGTTCTGTAGCACCACTGCTACGTCAAATAACTCTATAACCATAGAAAATTTTGAAAAACTGACAGCAGTTTTTGTTATTTGGTATGTGATGAACAAAATCCTCCTACAGTTTTCAAAAATACCTTCTCATTTGTTCATAATCCAAATTTTAACTTAGTTAGTCAAAATTGCTAGAAGCGTCCTTGCAAAATAACTCTGCACAATTCGATTTCTACCAGAATTTTGGTAGCGCTCATCTGTGTCTCCTGTCAAAATTTCGGTGGCGCCATCACAATTGGCAACACCTTCACTTGAACATGTGCAGAATGGGTAGCAACCTCGGGTATTAGAAACTCCATTAGTCTTAGGTGATTCGACAACATTATAGGTAGCAGACTGATGGAACATCAAAATAGACTATTCCATAGCACCATAGCGCTACAGAATGTCTGCGCTACTACTGTTGAAGGGATTAATTCTTTGTGAAAACACAAAAATTTGAACAGTAAGTACTAGAAATCTGTATAGCCTATATAGGTTATTTAGTTGCTTATAGGAGAGGCAGGTCTCTTCTAGCTACAAATTATTGTGCTAACATATATGATGTCGGGTGTACTATCAACCGTTGATCAAAACAAAGTGGAAGGAAAATGTAAGCATAATAGATGAATTCACGGAGTAAAAGGTGGCCATCCATGCCATTGCTTGATTAAGTCTTGGCCGTCAGATTAAACAATGAAGTATAGATGTAAAGATCAAATATAACCATTGATCTGGTTCAAAGATATAAATGTGAATCGTTCGATCTGTTCGGCGATATTGTATTCGGGAGATTTGAAAAGTTGGAATTCAAGAAGACCCAAAGGGAAAAGTGTCGAAGTTACGATAGTCGTCCATTTTAGGAGACTGAATCATGACCGTTGAATTCATAAGCACTCGATAAGACTAAGCGTATGGTCACCACTAGTGATCACGTGAATGAAGGGGATTAGGAGTCGAAGAAGCCATAATTGAATGGTTGTAATTGACAGAGAATACGAAGATTTTCGACTGCTGGAGAAGCTAAAGAATCTCAACATAACACTCACTGATGATGAACACATGGAGTGAACCACCAGAGAGGATGAAGAGTTTTCATGATGATCAAGCAGAGGAATCGACATGAGAAAGAGATGCATAATAGAGAAGTGAGGTGAGTTTGTTGGTTAGCCATGTAGTTGTGAGGAAGAGATGCACTAAACAACCTATAGGGAAAAACAGTGACGAATTGAAGAGAATGCAGAGACATAGAACATAGAAGGGAGATGGTGTACATAGCATAAAATGCAAAAGAACAAAAAGTGCAGGTGATGTGAGTAGGGAGACACTGATGCAGGCAGAGTAGAGAAGTGTAGCAGAACAATGATGAGACTAGTAAGCCATAGATAAATGTTGTATCACTGTGATAAATTCAAGAAAAGCAAAGATTTATATTTCAAGGTGGTAGGGAGGTTCTAGGGAGGACTACTTTCCTCAGAGGTTCAAGTAGGTTCTTGAACACATGGATTTGTAGCTTCCATATGGTTGCAACCAGAAAAACTAGGGTTGTAGGGTGGTGCAAGGGAGAACTATTATTCTCTGTTATACAGGTTGGTGCCTGTGTGATTGGAAGTTGGTGCTTCCATCCAGTTGGTGCTGGAACACTTAGAGAGTTGGTGCTTCCTTCTAGTGGGTGCTAGAGAAACCAGAGAGTTGGTGCTCTCAACAAGTTGTTTCTTGTAAAATAGAGGTTGTAGCCTTAGGAGGAGTTGGAGCTCATAAGAATGATAATGTACAGAAAATAAAGATTACTTATCATATCAAGAAGAAGAGGTTTTTCCCTTTATGGGTTTCCTT